>JAIUND010002868.1:0-19220 GCA_034699125.1 Gisinianus flammeolus | reverse complement strand
TTACTGGACTTTCTGGGTACTTGGAAAATTTCTACTTGGAAAAAGAAATGTTTCAAAAATTCTACTTGGAAAAAAAACATTGCAATTTTTTCAGTTTACTTGGAAAAAAAAACATACTACTTGGAAAAAAAAATCCACCCTTTTTTATATACTTGATTTCCCTGAGGGTTCTTCATTAATAATTGCTCTATATATAAATAAAGGACTCACCGATGAGATGCAAACGAGAGCAATCGTGCTGATGGCGACAACAAGGAAAATTCTCAAAGACATGGATTTAATGTTTCTCATTTTACAGGCTTTTAATTCGTATTAATATATGAACAGTTATTTTACTCTTTTTCTTTTGTATATATTTCTCGCTTTGTGCATCACGGCGAAATGACTGATGAAAATGAACCTCACTTTTCACTTTCACACTCTTTTAAGACACGAAAAAAATTACTTCAAATTACATGTATTGAGTCAATACTATATTGACACGCGGACTGATTGCCTATATATACGACGCAAAAAAGGAAAATGTATCATTGGAAATAGGAACATTCTACTACTATATATAAAGTAAATATCAATATCAATAATAAGCTCCAAATCCCTTGTTTATCCCTTTTGGGTCTGGATTTTTCCTGTGAGCATCAAAACAAGATTAAAGTCAACGCAGAGAGCACACAGAGAAACAAATATTTAAACAGCAGTGTGTTTTACAGTTTCTTTGATGAGAAAATTATCTACAGAGTTTAATTAAGTTGTGAGTTTTGTTGTTGATTCGGTTGGTTGAAGCTGAAGGAATAAAATCCACACAATCAGAGTCCTATATATAAGCGAATGTGCAATCTTTGGAGAATTTGGGAAATACATGGCCGCAAATCATATTGGGTCTGGGCACTGCTAGCAGGGACTCGGCTTTTGATTCTGACGATGACGATGACGACGAAGAACCGGAAATGGTGAAGAAAAAACACAACGATGGCGACGGCAGTCAAATTCAGAGTATGCTTTCCAAATCACCATTAAAATACGGAAATTACTATACCATTTCAAAATTTAATATAGATTTATTTAAAAGAATTCCCGTTTTGAATACTGTTATAATTATTATCTGTATTTTTCGACTGTGGAAGAAAAGTGATGAGCCATCAAGGAGATTTTGCAATCGAGAATATATACAAACGACGGGAATTTCGAGACGCTCTCAAATATTTTGTATACTAAAGCTGTAGTTTGGGCAGTCACTTTGAAATTCACTGCAAAAGCTCAATTTATTTGGGCTCAAATCCTTTTTGTTTTGAATTTCCTCAAGCAGTGTGATGGATGATGGCGGAACGATTTTTGGCGAGACACAAAATAATCTGTTTTATTACCTAATACACCAAATTTTGGTTTTGGAAATCGTTTTTATCTACAACAAATTTGAGCGGTCGATTCGTAATTATATAATACTTATTACCATTTCACTCTATAACACTTTGAATTCAATTCTCTATTGGGCGCTGTAAAATGAATGGACAGCGCATGGCTCCCCATTTACCAATAGATGTTAAACTGCACCTTCGTAGGAAATAGTAAAAACAAATTATAAAAAGGTGTAAAGATATGAGGCATTTCTCTTTAATGGCAGACCATACACAATTTGTATATCGTTCTGAATGACTGAATGCGGATTTTGTGGTTGTATTTCTCCATTTCTTTAATTAATAAATTATTATAGAAATTTACATATTTTGTACTTGCAATTCTATATATACGACATTCAACATGCGCATCGTTTTGTGAAAGTGAATGTGAAGCAAAAGTCGCTTTAATACGCGACAAATACAAATGAGTGTGAGCGAGTGAAGACTCTTCACTGAAGAGCGAGAGCGAGCGGACAAGGAATTAACATGGAGCGCCATAAGCAACAATGTATTTCCCATTCTTATATAAATCTCTCCACTGTGCCTTTTTTTCCCAACGGATTTCACCCATTTTTTGCAAGCCATAGGTAAATCATACGTGGAAAACACAACCATGTAGACAAATCCTCGAATTTTTTAACATTTCACCATTTGCGTAATGTTAACCAGCCCATTTTCATTTTCAGCTGACGAGTTCCCAATTGGCAAGCAATTGGTGACACATGTATGGAATTTGGTATGGATCGACGAAACTATATTGACTTGAAAAATGCATGCCCAAATGGGTATGGTGAACCAACTCAAATCTCTTTCGTCTGAGAAGGTCACGAGAGGTCACCGACGGGAAATGGGAAAACGCGGGGTTTCTGAATCAAATAAACTTGTTTCAATTTCCATCTCGCATTCAAAATCATTTACCTTGCTGGTCCGTCTCAACTTGCCCAGATTTTTCAAGATCAAGATGCCCTTCATAAAAATGAAGAATCCTTGGAAAAGGACAAGAGCAAAATTATCTTTGAAAGTGACCGAGTTACAGGGATTTATGCCGGTTCATTCTAAGGGGGCCCTTAAACTTTTGTCTATACCCTTCATATTAGTAAATCAAAATTGATTACTAAATCAACAGTGTTTCAACTAAGATCAATTTTGATTCCATGCTAAATCAAATTGGAGTCGAAAAACTGCGTGATTGCACCCAAAAATTGCGTGATCACGCCGTGATCATCACGGTTGTCACGCTCCCAGCTATGATCAGAACTATTGAAAAATCAAACATGTTCAATACGCAAATTTACACGTAAACACACTTGCTGCACCGAATTTCCTCAAATTGAGACATTGGATGTGGGTGAACCACCAAATGTGGCTATATATCAGTGATTCCAGCTATATATGGAAGGATTAGCTCGATGCAGGTTTAGAAAATCCAGAGTTGACATTGATTCTCGTTGACGTATGCGTGAGAAAACGGGAAAACGGCTCCGTCAGTTGTGTATTCGGATTCTCCGTCCGATTCGGATCCGGACGGAGAATGTTTCCAGATTGGTTTTTGGGATGGAAATGGGAGCCGCGGCGTTTCCTCTTTTCTGTGCCCAACCTTTCATCTCGATTTACAGATTACGCAAAGAAACCGTTCGTATAAATAATCCAAGAGAATTGGCTACATTTAATTTTTGATGATATTATCATGATAAATTTGAAATGGATGACTGTTTCTTCGACTCCGAGTCTATATAAGAATTGAATAAGCAGAAAGGAATAAAAATATTCATTAATTAAATAATATGAGGGATTTAAGCGTAGGCAAAGGCATTAACCAATAATTGGTTACCAATTTAATAAGTACTATATTGAAAATACTGTAATAATAAAATGCAAGCAAATAAAATGGGATGTGAAAATCAAGGAATGTACAACCGCGCCAAATCCCTTGCGCTATAATTTGGATTCAGATATTTCATCATCTTTTTTTTCCTCCCAAATATTTTCCTCGTGTGTGAAATTGGCTTATGAATTGAGAGCAATAATTATTATCTTGATTTATACATTTCATATTTATTTTGGTCATTCTGAAACGCATGAAAATGTCCGCATTTTCTTTTCTTCGTCTTCCAACTTTCATGTCAAAGCGACTTTTATTATTGTTGTCTTCGTCTTCTCATGGGAAATTCTCGTCGTTCTCCGGTCCTTCGGTAAGCACAACAAAAAGAAATTATATACGTACAATTTTACGCTTACTATTTATAAATTGAAATATGCTTATTCTTGATTGATGAAGTAATATTAATTATTGTTGTTATATGCAATTTGAAATGACTAATTTCAATGTAGGAACTGCCAAGACTTTTACAACAAGCTCCAAGAACAACAAAAATAGCTGTCGCAAACGGACGTGGATATAAAATTCAACCATCACAGAGGACCCAACAATCTCGTCGTGATTCTCATGGTACTATAATAATAATAATTAAATGTGACGCTCGTAATTATATCAATTTTGATCTATAATATATATGAAGAGTTTAATTTGTATATATATATATGTACATGCTGACAATGAACATTATGTACATACATACATACTGTCGATTCTATTACATTCATATGTATAAGAAAGTTCAAACGGAAGTGACTATATTATATATATTGTCACTCCGTTCGATAGAGTCTGTATGGATATAATATATCTATATTGTCAAGTTGCTGTGCAATCGCTTATAATATGTGTATATCTATACTTTATATGCATGTGAAAAGCGTGCAGACTTTCCATCATCATACATACTAGCATGTGAGAGCGTCCTGTGGTGTATGTTTGTCTGTGTGATGAACCGCCGCTTCGCGGGTTTTCACGGAAAAATGACTCCAATGCATGGGAATTTGATATTTATTTATTTAAATCCATATTATGCATTTTAGAATAAAAACAAATACCAAATATAGTTATTACATTTAAAACAAAATTCTATTTAAATTAATAATTTTTTGGAGAAACCAATGTGACTCCTCCCCCCGAAAAAGAATTTGAGGTGGCCTTGCATAAACCACAATGAGTTCATGACTTCCCCATATTATGCACAGAGTTTAATATGTATGCGGTAATTATAATATAATGTACAGCTATATTGTGATTTTAGATTCTCGGTCTCCAGCCTCATTTGAATGGCCAGCAATATCAATTGCCTCGCTGTTATTTTGGAGGACAGAATATGATCCAAAAGAAGAGGAAGATGAAGAAATCCGAATGGATCTTGAGATGATATCCGATTTGAAAGGAGAAGTGACCAAAATCATGTCCATGGAGGAGTTTGAAATGAAACTCAGAGCGTGTAAAGACAATGCAGAAAGAATTCGGACGATAAAGCCTTTCTTCAAATGGAACCCTTCAAGTCTACACACTAATAATAGTAAGAACAATAAGCATTGTTTATTTCAATATGTAAAATTTAAGTACTATTATGATGACAATTTGTAATATTTAATGACGAGAAAATCTGATTGTAAAAAGTTAATAGCTGCCTTAATTTCCCCAGTCAATATCTATATTTTAAATTTCTATAAATTTTAGAGTTGAAGGTTGTTAAGGTTCAAAAGAAAGTGGAGAAGACGGAAAAGTCTCGTTCAATCTTGGATATTCTCCGTGGTAGAAATCGTAAATCAACAGATGAAGAAATAAAAGAAATGAGAGATTACATTCGCGACGTTGTTCTTCGGATTAAATCTCCAAATCCGATGACACCGGCTCTTGAGGATTTCGTTCAGATCAAATACAATGAGGAGCGTGGTCAACATCTCGTCGTCACCAAGAATGTCCCACCAGGTAAAACATTAATTGGAAACAATCTATCCATAATAACTATATCAATTCTGGATGATAAAAGTATTATTAATTTGTCTGTATATATCCCTGTATGATACAGGGGCGACTTTGATGGTTGAGAAACCTATCAAAGATCCATGGTTGGAACCCTTGAAAGAAGTCTCCATTGCTCACTGTCGACATTGTCTCAAGAAGAATTCTCTTGGCTCCATTTCCTGTCCAAATTGCGACTTTGTAAGTCCGCACTTTGCAGTCAAAACACTTTGACTATTAAAACTTTTCTTGCATCATAACATATTCATTAAAACTAATCTTTTCGATTATTACAATGATTATTGTTACAAATATTATAATTATTTTGCAGACAATGTTTTGTGACGTGAAATGCCAAATAGCTGCCACTCGATATCATCACTACGAATGTTCGACTTTTCCTCATCTCCGTTTATTTCTTATGAATCAAAAGTCTGTTGGGCCTAACAATTTTTACTTGGCCTTCAAGTTGATTTGCTCTCTCGGACCACAAACGCTTTTCCGCCATTTTCAAGAACAGCAACAAAATAAACAACAACCAAAATTGAAAGAAGACAATAATAAGAAAAATCCCGAGCTTTTCGTAATTCCTAAAGTTGATCCGGTCACTGGATATTATGACCCGGCCTCCTACAGAAGGTTTCTCCAGCTCAAAACCGATTTCAATCCCAGCAGTCTTTTTCGTCCAATGGCCGCTCTCGCTCTGACCAAAATCCTCCAGAGCTCGACTTCCTTCTTCGATGGAATCCCAGCGGATCTTCAGAGTCAGTTCCAGGATTTCATTGCATCCATTCTTCTTTTCCACTACCAGTACTTTCTCCTGAATGTCCCATGGAAAGGGGAAGCTCACCAAGTTCAAGGTCAAGACAAAGAACGAATGACACAACTATCCGGAATTTATCCGACTGCAGCTCTTGTCAATCATTCCTGTGACCCCAATTCCTTCGGCTACCCGAATCCTCAGCAGTCCGGAGAATGGATTGTAGTGACGACGCGGGCTCTGGAGGCAGGTCAAGAAGTGACAATTGCCTACTGGGACACACAGTCGTCCAAGTTCCTGCACTTTGCATTGGAGGACAAAAGGAGGCGGAGGGTTCAGCTGGAGCGAATCCACAAGTTTATGTGTGACTGTATTGCCTGTCGTGAAGATTGGCGTGCGATAGGGAAACTAGAGGCTCAAGGGGGTCCAAATTTTGCCTGCTTCCGCTGCCTTTCCAATCTCCCCCATCAACAGAAAGTCAAAGAGAATTTCGGACTCATTGCACTCAACTCGAGGAATGGCTTCAAATGCGGATCTTGTGGATCTTCGTACTCGGAGAAGATTCTCCAGGCGGAGTATGAACGGCATGTGGAGACCGTGGCAGATGTATTCAATTTCCTGAATGGTGGCGATAATATTAGCAGCAGTCTGCGGTGTCCAAGTCGATTCCAGCTGGAAAACCTCAAGTCTGCCATTCAATTCTTCCAGTCGAATATCATCCCGCCTTCACTTGATCAATCCTATGCCGAATCGTTCATCTGGGTTACATTAATGGCGTGTTTGTCACTTTCTGGCTCTGATTCGAGTTAATTTAATCCAGTTTCCATCAAAACAAAGTCGTTCAATTATGTACTTTGTTTTGTCAGACTCTATATCTGAAATGCATTTAAAAATATTTTAAGACATAATATATAGAATTGTACTTGAATAAAATGCCATTGACGTTTAAAATGTATACCTAAATGATTGAAATGAGGAACTTGGAGAGAACATATAAGAATCTAGTTTTTTATCTAAGAAGCGTCTATTTATAATTTCATATTGTCTATTAAGTTCAAAAAAGGACGATAATCATTTGGCCCCAGAGGGTGAATACACATTGTGTGCATACGCATATGCTGCGTCGGGGGCCAAACGATTATCGACCTTTTCTGAACTTAATGGACGATATATAGGAATAAAAGATTTGATATTAAATATTGTACATGTATTCTGGACTTTTTATTTCCTTTTCTTGGAGGGATTCTCCGTCATCTGTTGTTCTTTTTTTGTTCCTCTGAATTTACAATATAAATAAGAATTGACAGTTGATTCTCGTTTCCTCACTCTCGTCATGTGAGTTTGAAGGCAATTGTTTTTCCCAACCCGATGAATTTATTTATTTATTGAACCACACAAAATAAGTCTATAAAACAAAGCAAGAACAACCACCATAATATGAAGCCACAAAGTACAAAGAAGGAGGCAAAGTCAAATGCGCACACCGCACACACACAGTATATATTATGGATTGAAGGCGAGGCCGCGGGATTTAATTTAAAAGGTGAGTAAAAGGCTCACAATCTGTGAGATGACAAAATCCACGAAAATCGGGACAGCCTCTCGTTCAACACGATGAAATCCGCCGACACGCATTGCCATCTCCGGTAAAGATGCAAGAAAACTCCGAACCCGTTTCTTATCATTCAAGTCGTTCAAACGGGCAGACGTCACTTTCAGTACCTCCCGCAATTCCTCACCTTTCGTCCTCACCCCAAATGCCAGTTGACTCAATCCAATGTACACAACAATCGCATCCAGGAATATAATTGCATACACGATCGCCATCAGCGGATTTGAATTTGAATGGACCAACCGAATGACGGAAAACCCGCTCAAAATACTCAAGCCCAAATCCAGTAGTTTATTGAGCCAGAACACGGACGAAAACACCCCGTTGAAGAACTCCAGTTGTGTTTCAAGTCGGCGGATCGTCCCGAATGATTCCCAAATGAGCCCCACCGGAAACCCCAAACCGGAATCATCTCCCACTTCCCTTTAGAAATTAAAAATAATTAAATAAAGACGCTAAATAAATATATACTCTCGGATTCACAATAGTGTGAAAATATCGTATATGGGGAACTGGATACAAAAACGGGCCGAAGACGTGGATCTAGTTTAAAAGATATTCGAGTTTTCCTTTTGGCCGCTTTGGCGCCAATGCGTTTCTTGATGATTTTTAAATTCAAATAATCACAAGAAAGAAATCGTCATATATTTTGTTTGAATTTAACTAAAGTTTGTAAATTAATTAAAAATATTTACAATTTTTGTAAAAATTTCTAACATTTCCTATAAAATAGCTCATGTTTTTGTGCATATTAATATGCAAAAAAGTGAAAATACGTCTTCGGCCCGTTTTTCTACCCAGTTCCCCATATACGATATTACTTTGTATACTTGATTTTGGTGATGGTGAATTGAGTCAAGTCGATGGACGTGTTGATGAAGGAGAGGATCGTGAAAATGTAGTAAATCCCCCACGTGATCATGAGGAAGAGAAACATCGAGTCGATGGAGAGACAGAGCGTGACCAAGAGGAAATTTCTCCAGTGCGTTGGGATGATGGAAATGAGGAGTATCGGCAGATCCGGATTCAGAATGTACAGTGCTGGATAAATCAGGAGGAGACTATACAGACCAAATGCCAAGTAACAGAGGAGAAATTCCATCGGAGTTTTCCTCCCCACATTATTCCCAGTTGTTGTTCCAGTTCCAACAGTTTCTGTTTCAGTTTCAGTTTCCGGTCCGTTTAGCATCAGCAACTCAAATCCCTCTGTGTGTGGAAAAGTAAAACCAAAATGTTCATCACGTTTTATTTTTCTTTGTGTATATATACATGCCTGTGTGTGTGGATATTTGTATGGTTTCTTTCCCCCCTTGACTTACGGCGGATGATGAGGATTTCATTGTAGACTTTACTATTTAAATCTCGTCCTTGATCAAAAACTAGCCAGACGATGACGAAAACGATGAGACAGCCGAGGCAAACGATGATGACGATGGGCAAGAAATCCCAGTCCATCATCGTTGAAGATGAAGATGAAGACGAAGACGACAAAGAGGACAAAGTCCGAAATATGATGGATCCCAAATGACAGGCAAATAGAGACTGCCACCATTTGAATAGGACTCCTCCAGTTGACCTGAGAACTCGTCATTTGACCTGTGACCTCATCGAATGTGACTGGAATCCAATTGAGTTTGGAGGCGGATTGGAGCACCATGTAATTCCATCGTAAATCCCGTTTCCTCAACATTTCCTCACATATTATAATATAACTCAAAACTCAACGTCCCTAGTAATTTGTGGCGGTATGTATTTAATTTTGGGTTCAAGTGAGACAAGTGTAGAAAAGTATAATTTGGATGTATAGAAAGACTTTCTCTTGGCGTTTCGTATATGGAACTTCCATGATGGAAGGCGAAAGGCGAATGACAAAAGTGAAAAGTGAAAAGGAAAGGAAATAAGTGCATGCGGCATGCAGTATATATACAAATGACAATGACAATGAGGAAGGGAAATGAAGGAAAGAAAGAAAAGTATGTCAAAGTTATTCGCAATTTGATTTCCATATGATTTCATAAGGAAATGACCCAAATCACAAATGTCAAATGGGGAAGTCAGTTACACTAACAACAAGAAACTCCAACTCTTTTAATCACCCCACTTTAATCCCATTTCCAGTTGGAATAAATTGCCCGATTGTTTTTGTTTTTAATGAGGACCGTCAAAATTCATTTCATGCCTCTCACCACATAACTATACTGCGAATTTCCTTAGACTATCGCTATATATAGCGTCATTTCGTTTTTGGTTATTGGTTATTCATTTTGTTTGTTTTTGTTGTTGTTGTTGTTGTGTTGGTTTACCGGATGATTTATCGAGGACTTTTGTCCTTACTCCGCGCAGTTGCTTTTAATTTCTAATTTCAATATATATCCTCAGTTCTGGTTCTGGATATTTGTATTGGTCGGGTATGTATATTTCCATTGTGTATATATTGCCTTTCCATTTCATTTCCTGGATTTTCTATTTCCATTACCCACATTTCCCCCCACACACAGTTTAATCAACTGACAATGTGAGGAATCCACGGCTTCTGTTCTCATGAACTAATATGTACGATCAAACTATATAATACACGAACAAACCAACTAACGAGCTATATGGTTTTATTTCCCAAACTATATTATACCCAACGACTCAAGTCCCAATTGAATACATGGTACAAAATTACGCAAGTCCACAGCACACCACATTCAAATGAAAATTCAAACCTTCCATGAGATTCCATGAGATTCCTTATATGTACGTAAGTAACTATTATATGTACAATATACATTTTGTAGATGAATGTATATAATGTATAATACTTTGAAATGCCTCATTTACTCATATTATTCCCATTTAATTCCTCCTGCATCATTGGTTTTTTTATCGTATACAAGAACCGGCCGACTCGAACGTGAATCAAGTCTATACATAGATATTACATACACTGTCCAACACAACAGTTCATTTCATATCATATATACACAATTGCAAATTGCAAATGATGAGAGAGGAGAGAGTGACGACCCCGCGGAGGAGTCTGCATGCATGACGGCTCTCTGTGAATTGAGAATTGATGAGAATTGATGTGTATTTTTTGCAAGCACAGCTGCTGTTTATCTTGTTTTCTTGCCTCTCGCTGTATCGCATTGAATGGTAATATAGTAATTGTAATTGTATTGCCGTCTCTGTGCTGATGCTGATGCTAAAATAATGTATACAATACAAGTAAATATATGCGGACTTTTTTTTCAAAGCATAAGCCAAAAATTTTGCTTTTGGTACACCCGAATGTTAGATAAACTTTGAAAATAGTATTTCTGTATTGAATTTAAAAAACATGTTAGAAGATTCTAACTATAACGGTTGTCTTGTAATTAAATGATGAATATTAATTCATCTCCATGATTTTCATAGAGAATTCTCTATGAAATGGTGCACGAAAGTCGTTTGAATCGCTAGCCCACAACTTCATTTGAGCGGGCTGGAATTCTCTCTCCACATTAAAATTCTTTTCGTGAAAACAATTCATTTTGTATAATTAAATTCATTTTGTGTTTCTTTTTTTAGTTTGTGACTACAATTACACTAACTAACAACGAAAACTACAGGGTGATCCACAATGATATCACCGAAAGTAAAAAATCATATCTCAGGAACTAGTGAAGATATCGACACGATTGAGCAAGGTATTTGTAGAGGAAAGATGAAAATGTTTTTGGGCATGCGCACAAGAGATTATATGACATTGTCCTCGGGGTGACCTTAGGTAAAATGTTGACCTCTCCGGAGGTCACATTCAAATTTCGATTTTGGCGCCATTTTAGTTTTTTTAAATAATTCCAGTCTATTTTACGGAACACGTGTTTTTTGATTTTTTGAAATTCCCACCAGTTTTTAAATGATCATTTTTTGAAATTTTCATGTTTAATGAATTTTTCAGTTTTTTTCCAAAACGAAAATCGATGTAACTTTTGAACCTGTTGACCAATTTCGATGAATCAAAAAGAGATATACAGCCAAAAGTTGCAAGTTTTTATCAGAAACACATTGCAAGAGGTCAGAGGTCATTGACCTTGGGGTCACGTGGAGTCAAAGTTGAGACATGTTAAATATATATTTAAATTTCAATTTTGGCGCCATTTTTTTTTATTTTTTTTCAATTCATTTTAGGGGACACGTGTTTCGCCATTTTACAAACTTCCCGCCAGTTTTTGAATTATGATTTTTTGAAATTTTCATGTTTTTGAATTTTTTTCCAAAACGAAATTCGATGAAACTTTTGAACCCGTTTACCGATTTTGATGAAATAAAAATGGATATGGCTGAAAAACATTACGATTTTTGACTGAATACTAACCAAAGGTCAGAGATCAAAGTTCAGAGGTCAATCTCGTGTGTAAAAAGGAAGGGTTTTGAAGCCGTTGGGAAACAGGTTTAAAATCATTTTTTGCCGCCATTTTATTTATTTTTACAAATTTCATTCTATTTTAGCCGAACATGTATTTTGGTTTTCTCAAATTCGCGCTACTTTTTGAATTATGAATTTTTGAAAAAATGATATTTTTTGGACATCGAAACAAGGCTGAGACACTTTGTACCTTTGAAAGGCGCCCATTTTGAAGATTGAATACAATAATTTAACGCTCTGCCAAATTCCCACCCCTCGTCAATGTCTTATTTGCACTTTGTTGCAAAAATAAGGGAATTTTTGAAGAACAAAAAACCTCAAAAAACATCATTTTTGTTTACTGCGTGTGACAGAGTGAGAGACGGAGAGTGAGAGAGAGAGAAGAGTAAGCAGACACACATAAATTGAAAACCGGACGCGTACGCT
Organism: Gisinianus flammeolus; assembly: GCA_034699125.1. Lineage (NCBI taxonomy): Eukaryota > Metazoa > Arthropoda > Collembola > Symphypleona > Katiannidae > Gisinianus > Gisinianus flammeolus. Next base: position 6,776 of record JAIUND010002868.1, on the reverse strand, counting down.
AGTATACAGGATATCGCAAAAAGTACTCCTCCACACACAAATAGTCCCATTTTAAAAAATTCACTGACGGTGGGCCCACATCAATTCCACCGTTTATCTTTTACTATTTACTTATCCTACACATTACCCATAAGCTAATGTTAAAAAAACCGTATGGAATTGATGTGGGCCCGGAAACTAGAGACATGGCCAATCACATTGGAGTGCCTCTAAATTTCCAAAAAAAAATAATTTGAATTTTTTTCCATATGCAGAATGAATTTAGAAAAAGTTTTTGTGTTATTAAAATTTCCGATATAATGTATACTTTTGACACAACAGCGATTTGAAAATGCCAATTTCCGGTTTTCAAAATTTTATTACTCGGAAACCAAAAACCAAAAACACTATTCAAATAGCATTCAAGATACCTAATTTATGTATGTTTCACATCAAATTATTTGATGCAAATCAGACATCATGCTCTTTTGGCATTTTATGAGTTGAAAAGATCTGGGCCATATATTAGTTTGTGGCACAACTTGAAGGACATTTAAATTAAATATAGAAAAATTATAAAATGGCCGTGTCCGCAAATAAATATTTAAACATGTTTGTATATATTTCTTGGTCGCTGTGGGAAGCGACGGGTTTATTACGTGTAAATTAGTAACACAAAGGAATCCTTTGAAAAGATCTTCAAATACACACACACACACACAGAATCAATTTGTTGTCAAATGATTCGTTGTGAGAACGTTTCTTGTTTTTTGCGTGTTCACACACATCACACGAATATACCAAGAAATCCAACACGGAAATGAAAGATGATTATTTGATTTTGTGGTTTTGATGAAAGGATTTGGAATTTCGTCGTCAGATCTTTTGACAAATAGTTTGTGTCCTCATCCTCATCATCGCTCTTGTGAAAACGGGAAGGAATTTAACGATGATGATAGCTCACCGAGTTTCCATTCCGATTAATTTGACTCTCATGATTGGAGTCGCCATTGTTGTTGTTGTTGTCATTTTGGGGGGCGTGTCTTCCAGAGTCTTGAATGCATCGCCGCCTCCATGTAACCATTGTGATAAACCCTCCTCTGTCGGTGGTGGTGGTGGCGGGAAGGAAAACATTTGCATTGGATGGAATCCGAACGCGAATGATTTAAGGACTGTGCGCAATTGTCAATTTCAGTGCATGTTGGATGACTGGAAGAAAAATAAAGACGCCGGCCAAAGCACAACTTCCAAAGGTCCGTTCCGTCCATATAATACATCAATGGACCTCCCGCCCAATTTTCTCCAACCACACAATCATTTGCCTTCCAATAAAATACATACCAAAAGTTTCCACACAAAATTCCCCAATTATCCCTTTACCTGCTCTATTTTTTTGCTAATTATACAGGTCCGTACAAAGTGAAAGATGGTTGGTGTGAGGGTTGAGACGACTTGACGTCCACACAGTCATTGTCATTGGTCATTGATCATTGACATGTGAGGAGCCGAGTTCAAAACGTCTTTGCGGAACTTTTCCTTCCTTCCCGCCATAAACTTTACAAACGCAGTCGTCAAAATCCACATTCACACAAACTGCATAAAATGAATTAAATGAAATTATTTGAACCACACACGTAAAATTCACTCTAAATACCACATTTACGACTTAAATACGACTAATTTCCTATACCAAGAGAATAGTTGGTCAACGTCAAAATTTGGCGCCAGAAACGGTTTTGAAATTTATTCATAACTTTTTTTGGTTGTTGTTGTTGTTTTTGTTGTGCATGGTTATATACACGTATAGTGACACCATAAAGGAAATTAAACAAACGAATGTGGACATTTTATTGATTTATTATTACTAATGGAATTGACTGATTCTGATCGATTGATTCTGATTGATGGTTGAGATTTATTATCCGAATGAACTGATGATGCCACTGATGGGGACGTTGACTTGGCCACAATATCCGAGGATTCGGCCCTCCTTGCAAGTGTCGTCACAGTGACATCTGGAGTGGTATCGCCATCTGTACCAACTCCGGTCGCATTTGGCCGACTTCCTCCCCGTTGAAATGCAGTGTTGAAGGCATTCATCCGGATGTGCGGGGCAACCTTTGTCTCCCCCAACTAATAAGCAAATTAGAATTGTCAAATCACTATATAACAACCAAACAATTAAACACTTTTTGCAAATAAATACGATATATACGTTATAGAATAAATGTGGTCATGCAATTTGCAATTGCAATTGTGCTGCTTCTGAATTTGGTGGGTGAATGGAATTGAACAGTGAACTCACCGAAACTGATTTGAGTGAGGGTCAGGACGAACGCCGCCAGAACAACCACCAACAAAATAGTTGTGGACGCCATTTCAATCATTTACTATGCCACAGAAGATCAACCTAAAAAAATGCGTTCAAAACTCGAGTTTTATTTGATCTAATAAATTCTCGCTGACAAACTTGGATTTAAATATCAAATTGGCAACAAAGAACATGTACTTACAAAAAGGAACAGCTGTGTGTGAATCATTGTTGTGTGGGTTCTGTGCTGTGGGAAACATTATAAATTCAAAATGTTCATCTGTGTCGATGACTCCTTTTCGCGGTCACACACACGCAGTCAATTGGAAATGTTTTGTCGCTTTTCATATAATATAGAAATGAAAACCAAATGCCGTCGAGCTGAGGGATTTTGTAAATTTTAATATAATAGAAATTTGAAGCCGCGAGTTCTCGAGAACAACTTTTATATATATAATAAAGAGCCCCATTTTATATGGATTGAAATATCAAATTGACAAAAATGAATACTTACTAAAAATCATCTACTTAACGTGTTGCCTCATTCCGTGCAAAGAACAGACAAATAGAACAGCTGTGAATCATTATAAATTCCCACAATATTCATCGTGTGTGTGATGTGTCCAATTGAAATGTGTTTGTTGTTGGTCATGTGGAAATCCGCCTCGCCACCGCGCACACACTCTAAATATTTAAATTTAACTTTTGTAAACACATTTAAATCCGTCTAAATCATCTTCGCATCATCATATATATAGCAAATTCCACATGCATTCGAATGCAAATTCGTATATATACAAATATAGATGCAAATGAATATATACAAAACTTGTTGATTCTTTCGTATATATATAGTTTTCAATTGGCTGTCTAATATATATATGGCACATGCATTCGTTTGTTTTGTATGTTTGTGCTGTGTGGAAATTCCCGAGTCACAGCTTTCAATTTTAAATATATATTTATATGCAAATTCTGGTTAGGGTGTAGCTGACTGGAGCAAAATCCTTTAACATGGTGTGTTAATTCCCATACTGTCTCTCATGCGAAATTGCCTATGCTGTCTCCCATGTAAAACCCGATACTGTCTCTTTGGATTTTAACGTGTAAAACCCCATGCTGTCTTTCATGGCGTTTTTCCTATGCTGTCTCTCATGCGTTTTCCCCATGCTGTCTCTCAAAAAAATAAAAAAATGGCGAATTCAACCATTTTCAAAATGGTGTCTCCGCCATTTTGTATGTTAAATCTGCATACTGTCTCTCAGGGATATCCCAATGCTGTCTCTCATTAGTCGGCCCATGCTGTCTCTCATGGCAAACTCCTATGCTGTCTCTCATGGCAAACTCCTATGCTGTCTCTCATTACATCCCCATGCTGCCTCCCATGTAAAATGGCATGCTGCCTCTTTGCAAAAGAGACAGCATGGGGAAAATCAATGAGAGACAGCATCATAAAATTGCCTGAGAGACAGCATAGACAAATCCCATGAGAGACAGTATTGGAAACGATATATAGGAGACCGCATCAAGTCTTTTTCCGGGCGCAAACATAGGAATTTACATGGGAGACAGCATGGGAACTTTCAATGGGAGACAGCATAGGGTTTTACATGAGAGACAGCATAGGAAAATGCATGAGAGACAGCATGGGCCGGACAATGAGAGACAGCATTGGGATATCCATGAGAGACAGTATGCAGATTTAACATACAAAATGGCGGAGACACCATTTTGAAAATGGCTGAATTCGCCATTTTTTTATTTTTTTGAGAGACAGCATGGGGAAAACGCATGAGAGACAGCATAGGAAAAACCCCATGAGAGACAGCATGGGGTTTCACATGTTAAAATCCAAAGAGACAGCATCGGATATTGCATGGGAGACAGCATAGGCGATTTCGCATATATATGCTTCCTCCCGGGGAAACTCCCATTTCCATAGCGGTGTTGCCACCATGTCCAAGTTTTATTTAATTGTAACTGCATTTTGCATAATCAAAGTATATTAAAACGAGTACAGACTCTGACAAGTAAATTTAGTGACTTTTTTCCCTTCATTATACTTTGTTTTTACCCCAAGGCTCCTTTTTTAGACCCTTTTTAAAAGTTAAATATCTATACTCGAATTAATTAAAAATTGAATTCAAAGTAAATGAGGCGTCGAGAGGCAATGAGTCAAAATTTCATTGAACGCATTGACAATCCCAATCCGTTTATTAGAATTTGCGTAAATGCGAAAAAACTTTGGTGGTCATCTTTACCCCAGGCTCCTCTTAGAGGAGTCCTCTACATTTAAGATTCACTGTGGATTGTTTTGCGATTGTGTGGCATTGAATTGCACATGCGAGGGCTGAGACTTAATTTCCTGAATCAGCTGTTTTGTCATTAGCGTCTGTGTACCTATATAAACCAAATGCCGTGTATCAAATCAACGTATCAATTTAAATGTGGGACCTGAAAATGGAACCATGTAAAGGCACAATGAAAAATATAGGAGGAGGAAATGTTGGCGTTTGTGATGGGTCAAATTCAAATACACAGTAATTAAATGAATGAAATGTTCGCTGGTTTGCTGGTGGCAAAGGACAGGAAATCATTTGTGCCGCTTGGAGTCCCGAGGCGAAGGAAAAAAAGAGCCGGCGAATTTCAATGCATGTTGGATCAAAACCCAAAAGGTAAAGGTTTCATCCACACACAAACAAACTTTTCCACCTGTCTGTATGTATATACAGAATATTTGAATATTTGTCAATCCCAATCCTTTTTGTCTCCCTTTTCTCTCAAGTCTCTTTATACATAATTAATTCAAAATTTCCCGCTTTTGATGTGGTTGCCCACAGGTCAAGGTGAATGATGGTCCTTGCAAGGCTTGAGACCATATTGACTTCCGGTCAGCTGTCCGCAGGTCCGCTGTCAGCACTCATTTTTGTCGTGTGAACAAAATAAACTGTGGCGTGTGCTGGCCTTCTAAACATTTCTTCATGACATTTCGTATTAACTTTTATAAAACCGCGGCGCATACAAATTCAAATTCTATATATTTTAAAAAATGTAATATATAGAATTAATTAAAAGAAATCAACAAGACATATTCACAGCGCAACTTTCCTATCAAAAATTGGCACCAGAAAAAGATTTGGATATGAGAATTCGTCATTATTTTATTATATTTCGTGACATACAACTTGAAGGAAAATCAAATTAAATAGAAAAATTATGAATGGCCGTGTGAGCGCGAGTTGAATGAGGGCAGCAGCGGCCATAGGATGGAGCCCGCGATGGCAAAAAGAATAAACAAATCCGAAGAGGATTGAAGTGGGCGGGACTGTGGGTGGACGTGGACGTCAGAAGGAGTGGACTCGGCGTGGAGTTTTTGGTTTTTAGTGGGGCGCAAAGGCCGTCGTCGTGGGTCACCTCTGCCGTCAAAAGGGGGCGGAGGAGGAGTGGCGGGAGGATGGTTCCCACGGAGTAGGCAAAACAGGAGGCGAGAATGAAAGGTCCCCCGCTTCGCCTCTCCAAATCTCGATGATCCAGGCGACTTGTGCCGCTTGTCCATCCCTCCCGCTCCCAAACCAAGGAATCCCGCGAGGATGAAGAATGGCGGGAGGGAAGTGACGACGTGGGAGGAGAAAGAGCGTGATTGACATTTACCTGACGAGAAAGAGTACCAAAACCCGTCGGCTCATGAAATTACGCAAAATCCCCTCTGAAATTCCAAAACCCCGTCAAAATTCAAAATTCAAGTTGAATATATATATACGGATATTAGAGAAACAAATCTGGCTTTTTTAAAAACAGTTTGTGAGTTCATGGCTGTGAATAATAAATATTGGAATGTTTGAACTATATAATTGGGACAGTTAATAAATAATAGTGGATTTGACCCTTTACCTGACCTGTGGGGGCGCCCAGGTGATATGTGGCGGTGAGGATGGTGAAAACCCAGGAGACGCTCGCCATATATCCGTCTCGAATTTGTAACGAAAGTCAACAACGGCGGGGCGAGTCCGGATTCTGCAAATAATACATTGAGATCATGCATCACGGAGAGAATTGAGGATGACAAAGGCGAAAAGGAGTGAATGATAAGGCTGGCCAACGGGTCGGGTCAACCCGAAACCCGATCCGACCCGACCCGATATGTTTTTCTATACACATGAATATGGAAAAAAGTGAAAACTCGCCTTCCACCCGTTTTTGTATCCACAACTCCATAATACACACATATACCTTTCATTTTATTTATAAATGCTTTATTTCGGCAATTTTCAATGTTGTGTGAATATTGTAATGAAAAATGAAATGAAAATCCGTGGAGGGAGAAATAAATTTAAAAAAATTGAGCTGTATGGAGGATTGTTATAATTATAATTATGTATAGTGTAAGCATACGTTTCAACCATTATGGAGTAAGCATACGTTTCAACCATTATGGAGTAAGCATACGTTTCAACCATTATGGAGTAAGCATACGTTTCAACCATTA
>JAIUND010002867.1:0-19230 GCA_034699125.1 Gisinianus flammeolus | reverse complement strand
TAAATGTTTGTGTGTGTATACAATAAAAGTACCCTGTTGGTTTATCAACAATATATTTCATCTGGTCAAGCTAATTAAGGGCCCTTTCAAATGTACCCTTAACTATTTGCATACATGTTTACCAATCAATTTAATTTTAATTAGTATTACGAATCCATTGAAACGTTTTTTATTTACACAGAGCACCGCTTTTTTGTTTTTCACATTGAATTCCTCGAATCACTCAAAAAAATTGTTTCAGTTCATTTCCGAGATCCGATTTGAATTCCCAATTGACAAAAGACAAAAGACATGCTGAGCTTGAAATCTTGTGGAGCACAAACGAAATGTACTTATATATGTATATTGTACAAATGAAAAATGTTAGTAGATTTCCGTTTCTTGTTCATGTACTCGATGAAGTATCGTTTTGTATCATTTTCCTTGGGCTGTTGAGTTGTTTGCTGGGAGACGGTGGAAAGTTCTGGAGTCGTCTTGAGTCTCTCTCTGGGTAACAGAAAAGGGATTTGAGTGTGGTTGTCATCCAGAGTTTCTTTACAAGAGAGCACCAGTCCATGGCTTTTGGTTTCGGGAGCAACTAATACCCGAGTATTTAGACTTGTATCTGAAATGGGTTGGGGTTTGATGTTTGCATTGGAGCTGGAAGGTTCTTGAATATTGAGACTAAGAGGACTCGGACATAGGAAACCCGGGGACACGGAGGAATTATCAATAGAAGCTGGGGACACGTCCGCTGTGAACGTTTCTGAACTAAATCGGAACACACGACCACTCTCACTTTGACTATCATGATGATGAATGTTCAAGTTGACACTTTTCCCTCCTCCCCCCACCAAACTCTGTAGGAATTTAATCGTTTCTAATTCCAAATTATTAGGAGTCTCCAAATCTGGATTGTCATTCTCCTCGGTGGTTCGCTCACTCTTCATACTTGCCGTCGTACTTGTATTATGATGATGATGATGAGAACGAGAGCGACTGTAGGATGCTCCACCACTCGATTGATTGGTCCGTGGGGAGCGTTTGATGGAGAATTTCTCTTTCACACTCGTCCCGAAACTCGGTATCTGTATTCTGGATTCACGACGGTACAAATGTTGTTGTTTTAATTTTGCAGAAGAAGGACATAATACGGATTTGTCTCATTTTAGAATGTTATCTTTAATTATTTTGTCAGCTGTCTTATCGGAAAACCGCGGAAGAAATCGGATTTTGAAGGATCCTGCTGATGGTGATTGTACAATAATTGGAGGGTATATATAATATCTATAATAATCTCTTAAAGGAAAATTTAATTATGTACAGATCATAGCTGCCAATCACAGTCGCCCAAGTGTGGTTGGGGGTGGTGGGGAGAATTCACACTGTGGTAAAAAAAAGCAAACAAAAATGCATATACACAGGTGTTTACTTTGACGCAGAATTGCATTTTCTGGAAATTTTTACCATGCACAACTGCTGCCACTTATGGATGTGTATAGGCATGTTTGTGTATGTGTTATGGGTCAAAATTTGGTGTGAGTCAAAATTGCAGTTGGAAATACAAAAATGCTGTAACTGCCTTATGTGTACAAGCATTTTTGGGATTTGGAAATTTTGAAAAATATTTCAAAATTTTGGTCGCCATTTTGTTTTTTTTTGAAATTTCAAGAAATTATGGAATTGTCAAAATTGCTAATGCATTATGATATGGCAGCAATTTGGGGTACTTTTAAGAATAACAAAATAACAAGCTAATTATTTAAATTAAAATATAACCCTTTTAAGTAATTATTACGAATTAAATAGTATCACAGGTCGATGTAACGAATTTTTCTACTTCCTTTCGTCTACAAAGTTCACTACTCCCCAAAATCGACTTAGTACCTTTGTGAATTCTCAGGTCTTAGACTTAGTACCTTTGCGAATTCTGGGGTTTTAGACTTAGTACCTTTGTGAATTCTCGGATTCTTGACTTACGCCCTTTGTGAATTAGGGTGACGATGTGTATACTTTTTTTTATTACTTGACCACTTTAAAACCTAGGTATTTACCATCATTACTGCTTTCCAATTTTGAAGGTTTTGCCCGGAACCACTTTTTATTAAATTTCTCTGATTCGTAGGTTTGTACTGATAGTCATCATTAGTTTTAGAACTATCAACAATTTGTGTTTCTTCTTCAAATGATCCTTGATATTCTTCGGACCCCCATTCCAGATGATCCAAGTCCAGGTCGATTAAATAAACGTCAGTTAAATCAAAATTGCCTTCGAATGGGAGTGGAGAAAGAGGGTCCATCACACTTTGACCAATTTCCAAAACTGTCCTCGGAACTAAAATCAGTGACAATAATAATACAAAAAAGCGTATAATTTAGAATCGAAGTATTACGAGTATAATTGTTGCTAGTTTTTCAACTACAATGTCATTTATGTACCTGTTTGTGCTTCTGCTTTAGGTTGTCCCGATGCAACTAAAATTCTCTTTTGTGACCTATTAACACAAAACAAATTGATTTGATTGTTAACAAGTACTAACTTTTACGATTCTCCTCCCGGTATTTTTAGCATTCATAAATTGAATGTGCTATATTATAATACTAAAACTACATACCTTGTTAGTGGTGGTGAAAAATTATATGTCGATTTTGGTTTCTTCGTCAACCTTTTTGATGGTTTTGCCACTGTCACATGTCTCTGACAATAAGTCTTATTTTGGGTCCACGTCCCACGTCCTTTGAATTTACATTAAACCAGACACAAATGTCGTCTTCAATGTCAGACATTTTAGACTGAAGCAATGCTTAATTGTTAAAAACTGTCAGATTTAAAATCTCAAACACATAAAACTGCAAAACAAAAGTCTTTGCTAAACATTAGTAGCTCAATGTCTGTCGCTCAAGAACAAAGCGGAGGAATGAGTCTATTCACATCGAAACTCATACATACTTAAATCTCATAATAACCTAAATCTTTTTTGTACCCTAAACTTGTGATATATCCGTGAGACTATGTAAATGGTATTTCTTTATTTGAACTAGAATTGCCCCGTTACAAAGTTTACTTTAAGAGTACAATGAGATGAATTTTTTATAGTGTAGAAGAAATCCCAATCCGGAAGTTGGGAAAGTTTGAGTAAAGATCATATCGATTGCTTGTTGTTAAACAATGCAAAATTCCAGTGCAAAATTCAGATCCGGTAATAAAATAAAAATCCAAATTTAAAAGAAAGGCAAGTTTGATATTTATGCGAGTGAGTGTGATAAGGCTCCTATGCAGACCCAACATAAATGTTTCCTTTCAAAGAGGCTCATTTAAATTAGAATTTTCAAAATCATGCATACATAGTAAGAATTGTTCGCCGGACTTGATTTAATTGTTTCTGCACAGCGCTTGTGCGCATTCAGGGGTCCAACTAATCAATTTAGTTCATTACCACCGTGTCAAAAACGACATCAAAAAGAATATTTTAGCATGTACACAGGGCGTTATGAGAGTTAATATCATTGTGTATATGGAGAGATAAAAAGTAGAAGGGATATAGTGTATGCTATGCACTGTATGTATACGCTCGTTCGGTTTGCGTTGGTAGTAAAGGTATGACCTTGGGATTAAAATCTATAATTGAATTTTAGGAGGCTTAAAACCAAATAGAATATTTTCAACATGTCCTTCCGTAAAAAGGAGATAATTGAATTTATCTTGTTGCAAGAAATCTCCCAAGTCATTCCATTTATCATAGCAAACTGACAAGTTTCACTCCTGCCAACAAATCTTGTTACCTAAGTTGAACCGAATAAATTTTAATTTAACACCCGATAAAACAAATCATGCAGCTCCGGGATTCGTGTGGTGTCTGAGTTTTAAGAAAACATTTGTATATATTGCTTAAAATATTTATTAAAATTATGTGGGTGCAGAATTTGGTTGAACAACTTGAACATATTTAAAATTTTATTATAGCTATATATGGATTGGTACAAGTTCCGAAGGACAAAGCAAATAATTTCTTGAATAAGGAGTCGGCGACAATGGCGACCAATCCGAAATCGGTTTTCAGTAGTGCCAAGAAAATATTGAATTAAGAACTTATATCAAAACTCAAATGCTCAAACTCAATGTCTCTCCTGTAACACAAAATCCTCTGAACAACCCAACTCATTCCATCAACTATCATCATCACGAGCCTCTCAAGATAATCTGTCGCTTTGTGAGTTATCGCCACCGCCAGCAACAAATTCTGTTATAGTTGTCAATAATTCTGATCACTTGTATCAAGCACCAACAAACAAAAACATGGAGACAAATGCGAAAGCACCTGAAGAGGATGTGGAAACAGAAGCAGCTGAGAACAAGAAGGAAAGATTGAAGCTTCTGGATAAGGCCTTTAAAGCTACACTGTTTTACAAGAATCGATGGCGGGGTCAACACTGGACTCAAACCAGTGGTCTGACTGCTCATTTTAAATGTACAGGAAAGGTATGACCAATGATACTCGGAAGGGTTGTCAAGCGGCATTGAATACAGATCGGAATCGTAGAGTGCTAAACAAAAATAAACGACAACATTTGGATTTATCTCAAGCCCTTACCGTCTCCGGAAAGAAGTGCATAGCCTTAATTAAAGAAAACGCTGAGGGAAAAGGACAGCCGGTTCTAATAATGGCAGATGCACTCATTAATGTCACAAGAGGTGTAATTTCAACATTATTATTCCTCATATAAATTCATAGTGGACGCACACAAAAGGCAGAATAAATCATTATGCCCCTAGTGCTGAAAGGGAAATGCGATGTTGCAAGATTTCTACCCAAATACAAATAAAAGTATGATACACAGCGGCTTTAGGAATAAAAACAAAAATCTGAAAATGAAATTGAAAACGTATTAGTCTTTGGTTTAAAAAAAATCGCGATAGCCCATGGGCAAAAGTAACATTTGTACTCACAACTCAAAACTCTGAAACAAGCACAACCGCTCATGGGAGTTTGTCCCATGATTTTGAATGTTTTTTGAAGTATATACTTTTTAAGATTGCGGCGTACTACCATTTGAAAGCATAATTTGAAAGGCAAAACTTCCATATTTTTTGGCATAACTTTCTTCAACCACATGGAATACCTTCAGAGCAATGCAAATTATTGTACAGTTTGTGTAACACACATTTGAGCTCTAGTAAATGCAAACTATCATTATTTTCCCAACGTTGTAGGGATTTTCCCCAAGAGGACCCCATACACAATATATGCGTTTTGGTCTATGGGTTGGATTTGGCTGAAATGTGGTTAGGTCTCCTTACAAAGTTTGATCAGCATAAAATTACGAGTAACTTTCATTTTTGCACAAACCTGTACGACCATTTTGAGTTTTGACCTTTTTCACAACTTTACCTGACTTTTTCAGGTCAAACGGTTTAGAAATGTGGTCAAGTCGCTTAACAAACGTTGAGCAGTATACAATTCTGGATTTTTTTGGCTTGTACGCGGTGCTCTACGACCATTTTCATTTTCGAACTTTGGTTTCCTCCAGAGGTCAAACTACTCAATCACATGGAAAGTGGTAATATTTCATTGAAATTTTTTTTCGACGGAGCAACAGCTAAAAAAATGAGCTCCGCATTTTGTCAAAGTTTTTAAATGGAAAAGTGTCTAAGCCATAAATATAAAAGTGGAGAATGGGGTAATCGAACTCGGTGATTTGACTGGGATCGTCACATTTAACGTTCGTGGTGGCCACGGTGGACACTTGTGGGTACATTTTTGATGTCCATATTTTCCAAATTCACAATTCCTTACCCGCAATTATCACAAATTGGAACCAAGGCCTCTTATCGTAAGACAATGAATCTCAATTGGATTGGCTGAAATGGATTTACGTTCACATTGACTTCATATCTGCACGGCCCTGGACACTGTACTTTCTTCCCAAGTGAGACCCGCGACGGATCAGTGAATATGAAACAACTGTGGGAAAGCACCTAACTACCTTGGCAACTGTGTGATGTTTAATAATTTTAATCCTTCCTGACGGAATGGAGTCTCTTCTCAGTTTCTAATCTCAAAGTCGTTCTACGTTGATGGACCACAACTTGGATCATCCCAGGAAGACTGTGGGTCAATGAAGAGCATCCTTATGTGAATGGAAATGAAGTCTCGCTACTTGCTCTCTAATCTCGGACATAAATTCGGACTTGATAGACCACAACTTGGATTATCCCAGGAAGACTGTGGGTCAATGACGAAGATCTTATTTTTATCATTCAAAACAAACAAATCTCACAATTTGTTACTAAATTTTTAAATGAACTATTATTTAAAATTACTACAATTTTGTTCGTGTGACTGGTAAACGACGCGTCAATTAATTTTGTACACGCTCCAGGAATAACACGTTAATAAAATCGTCAAATCAAATCAAAGAAAAGTGATTTGTATACCTTAGGAATACTTAAATAAGAAATTTCAGCCAAATTCAATTAAAAGGGCAAAACCCATACAATGTGTTTTGTAGAAGGTTTTTTAACCTCTTTTACCCGGATAACGTAAATATTACGATCTTCCCCGTAATCTGAATGCCTAATGAATTTTCATGGAAACACATGGAGTATACTTATTGAGGGGCACATTTAACGCCGAACAGAAATTGCATTCAAAGAAAGCTAAAAATACTGAATTAGAGTTATTTAAAAAAAACTGTAACTGTTTCTTACTTTTTGATCTAGAATTATCTGTACAAGTCGAGAAATTGATACACTCAGTCCAAGGTCTATAAAAACATAACATGAAGAAAAAACCACATTAGTTGACATACATAATTGTGGTAATAACTACAACATTGATACATGTATAGTGGCAAAATAATTTTACTCAAAATTTAAAGAAATGAAAAGGAACCTTTTGCTTTCTTCAACTTCAAACGAGAGTAGTAAATTCACTTCTAGGTTTTTGTTTCCAGTAAATTGTGATTTTTCTTTGTCTTATCAAACTCTTCACTGATTCTCGCAAATGTTTTCTTTCTGCAAAAAATCGGCAAATACCTTCCTATAAAACAGATCACATGAACTATTTAGTAATCATGAAATTCAACACAAATGCTTATAGTATAGGACACATTTATGTAATAATGCTCATACAGAATAGGTATATAAGTATGCTAAGTATATATCATATATCTATGAATAATGAATTTAGACTTTAAATATATTTAAGTACCGTGAGTTAGTAGATAGGGAGTCTGCTGCTTTTGTATTAATTTTGCTTTCAAAATAAACAGATTTTGACGTTTATGGCTGTATTCAGTAATTAATTTGACAGGTAATTAAATTAGGATGATGACGAAATGAGGATGAAATGTGATGGTGGTGGTAGTGTGGCTGATGCACTCCCCAACTTTGGCATTGCTTGCCTCCTGAGGCCGGTTTTTTGCCATTTTTGAATTAATCGTTGCGGATACAAGCGACAATAATCGTGCAATAAAATCAAAATCCATAGGAAACTGAGTCTTTGGGCTTGATATTGGCATTAAGTTTATTACACGATTATTGCCGCTTGAATCCGCAAGGATTAATTGAACGGAGGACCAAATACATTGGTGCATATAGGAACTCGAGGATACTCCAGCTCGCGCGCTGTGAAATTAATTACTTCGGTAATTAATTTCACAATTAAAAGGATTTTATTGTGATTTTAGTGCATCCACATTAAAATCGCAATAAAATATTTAGCATGACCTATTTTTTTGGGTTGTTTTGGTTTTTAGTGTGAATTTACTATGAATTTATATGAGGAATAACAACAAAAACAATTCTATAACTTTAAAATCCAAACAAGGCGTGTAAAACTGAAAGCTCCTCCACCAAATCCCCAATCATTTGAAGTTTGAAGAGTTCTTCTTTGAGGGCAAGAATGAGGACTACACAAAATACAATTGTTTACATCGCTAGAAAAGTTTTGGGATCATCAATATGAAGAAGTAGTGAAACCCAAAAAAGTCAAGAAATCTGTTGCAACTACCGCCTCCCACGACGCTACGCCAAAAAGCTATACAATTACCCAAAGAATTTTGCCGTTTGCAACCAAGCAAAGTCTCGAGTCGTTGGACAACTTAGAAGGGATATACGGAGATGGAACTTTTTCTGTCGAGCCACCATTATACAGTGTCAGACAGTTTTTTGTTATCATGGGTAAAAGAGGACATTCCCTTCATTTTACTATTTATACGTACTGTAGTTTAAAATTAATTATTATTAAAAACAGTGTGTTGTAGAATTGGCTTCCTGTAATTATATGAGATTATTTATATTTTTTGCGAGAAAATTTTGTTGCCTTTTACTGTTTGTTCCTTCCCAAGTAATCACAGTTGCATGAGGGGTAATGTTATATTTTCATTATTACATATTGTGGGATAATCAAGTGCAACTAGTCATCAAATACATGTCCATATCAATAAAAAATCTTCTAATACAAACGATTAATAATCCTGCAACAACTCAAAATTTGATAGGAAATAAATATAGATTCACTTCTTCACACTTACCGGCCAAGACCAAAACACCTATGCAATGTATAGGCAAAGTCTAAGCTGTAGATATGATTCAAATGTTCAATATAGTACCAAATCTGTAAAATATCCTTCAATACGTAATATTCAAAATTTTAAATTTAGTTTTCGATCTCAAGTGTTATTATCATAAAATAAACACAGATTTTTAAGTTCAAATTCTCTCAAATTGCGACATTTTGCAATTGGTTGTTGTGTATAAAATATTACAGCTGCTCAACACTCATCCTAGTTTATTTTTTGGATTTTACTAATACACACCCTTATAATTGCAAAATCGTGGGCGATTACTTCCGTTGTGCATTTGTAATAATATGCAATAAAGTTTCTATTACTTTATAGCCTAAACAGAGAAAACCCTACTTATGTCTAATGCAATCATTATTATTTATTCTGATGGTGCTTCGTTGATTTTTTGGTTATTCTTCCTTCATCATCCCCTTTGGCTTCTTTTCAGGTTTAGGAGTTTTTACGTTCACATTAAAATTATTGATGGTACTTATTGAAATAAAAGTATGACGCTGTTTTCATGCAAACTAGTTTACTCGTCATATGCATGTCTTGCAAAAAGTCCTAAGTAAAAACCTTGCTCTACATTTATAAGAAAAAATCATCTCACTATAAGATTCACTCTAAAATTGGATAATGATACGTTTTTAAAAGTTCAAATGTATAGTATTTATTTGAATTAATGCAAAGAAAATAAATGTTAAAAAATTCATAATATAGAGAAAATACTACCTTTGATTGGCCTCAAAATGTATTAAAAAACGAATAAGAGATTTGCAAATGAAAATTAAAGAATGTAAGACAGTGAAGAATTGAGAATATTGAGAATTCCCGAAAACAGCTTTACACAGATTTACTGTTAAAGCGCTCCGAACGTCGGAGGGCTGGACAAGAATTCTCACGAGCGTCCGGTTCTTTCCCTCGTTCTTTTCGTGGTCGTCCACCAACCGATTTGTTAATCAGGTTGGGATGATCATCAATGGTGGCAGCCGTTGCTAAACCCTTTGAACGGCCCCGACTTGGTGGTCGGTGGAAGCAGGGGTTTGGACGGAAAGAGAGGGTTGGGATAGCCAGAAATTCCTCATACTCATGAGACGTTTTTTCTTCGGTTTGGATCTGGGTCATCCCTTCTTTTGATTTTTTCATTGGGAGGGAGTTCTCCGATTTCTTATCGCTCTGCATAAGACCAGCGTGCAGAGCTTGAAGACTTTTTCGACCAATATATGGTCCAAATTGATCCATGTACGAAAACGAGAGTAGAAACGGGAAATTGTCAACGTAAAATCGCAACAGATTATACATGCCAGTGTTTAATGAAAAAGACAAGTAGTCCATCTCAATGCCAATACAGAAATCCCATAAATTCAGATGAGGGCTTTGTAAGAAGAAACGACAATCCAGATTTCCACGTTTACCTGGAAATAATACACAATAATAAAAACATCAAAGGTTTCAAATTCACAAATGTCGGCTATGAAAGTCGAACATACATAAAGTAGACTTGCCTCTTCCGTGGGTATTTAGCGAGTTTTCCAAATGTGGTGTGGCTCCAAAGACATTCCATGATTCCAGCGTCCATATTGGACATTCCCGCATGAGCTCTCCTTTGCCGTTGTAACGACGACTCCCAATCCAAGTCTGTTCAAAGCAAATAATGAACCCAGAAAAATTTATTTATTCCCGTGGAGAGATTTGAATGTAGAGGTAGTCCGGATTAACCATCCTGGTAGGGTCACGGAGACAATACAAGTCGTACACATCTCGCCATAAGTCTTGTTCTATAATGTCATCAAAATAGCATTCGATAGCTTGTGAAGGAACAAATGCTAGAGCCTGTAGAATCCTGAAATTGGACATACACAATTTCTCAGTTTCATACAAGTCAGTGAGTCCGAACTCACGAACTTGCTTCCAAAACCACCGACAAAAATTGCTCATGCATTCAGTCACAGCTTTATCGCTTTCCACGGTTATAGCTGACAATGATGGACCAGTATGTAGATTTTGTGCAGGGGTTTAAACAATATTTTGAAGTTCTCACTTGATGAAGGTAGATTTTCACACAAATTTTTTGATTTTTGCAAACTTTCAGTGCCACCTGCGCATAGCGTAGATATGATTGTGATTATTTGAAGAATCCGATTCCTTTGATGAATCAGACGATTTATTGTTGGGGCAACCAATTGAGATGACAGTAACAAACACAAGAAAGTTCTTCTAAACTCATTCCTGGAGATTTGGGAACATCTCAGAACTCAGGGATTCGGGATAGTGGCTGTGCGTGACCTTTGATTTGAAATGTTTCTGGCGCTGGCTATGATGTGAATTTTCAAGTCTGTCAGTAACAAGTGTACTGATAATCGTCGTTCCTGACTGAACGGATGTGCGAGCAATGGGCATGAAACAATATCTTAAATAGTCAGCGGAGGTACAATGGACAAACGATATTTTAACAAGACAAAATGGTACACTTCATACCTTACAAAGTACAAACCGAGAAGTAAGCCTTCTTCGTGTGCATAATTAACATTTGCCTCCTTTTCCGGGTGGTATTTTTATAAAAATTTCTCAAATGTGGTGTTCGTTGAACACCAATATGACCTCAATATTAATACCTATACAATCGAATTACTTGTTTTATGTTCCATGGACGTACTATGAACATGGATTGAATGTGCCTTTCGACAACTTCTTTACTAGTTACTCCATAACTAGTTATATAATACGAGAGATCTAGTTGATTTTCATCGACAAATCGTATTGCGTAGGAATGAGAGTTTTGCTGGAAAACTCGGGATTTCTTCTTGTTTTTTATGGAAAAGGGAGGATTCTCTCTCACACGCGTATATACACATTTAGCATTTACTTATTATCTAATTATTATTATATAATTATTACTATCTAACGTATAATTTTCGATTAAAATCAACGAAACCTCTCGTATGGCGAAGGGAATGGGTGTTTTGAACGAAAACTCGGGATTTCTTCCTCTTTTTTTATGAAAAAGGGGAGATTCCTATCTTACCGCGTTCTCTCTCTCTAGCACTGACTCACACACTTTAACTGTATTTACCTATTGCATGAGTTTTCTATGTATGTGTTTGTATGTATACAAAATTGGGAAATCTGCTGCATATATCGTGCTCCTTTTACTGTCTCTCAATATCAGGTATGGATGCAGTGCTCTATTCCTCTCTTCCTTCGTTCCTTGCTCTCTCACTTCTTCTACATATTGGGAATCTCCCCCTCCATAAATACTTCTTTCACATATATGTATGCGTGTGATATTGAGTGTCAATATCAGCCATGTGTATGAAAATTTGAGATTTCTACTGGATGTTGCATTCCGCCTATGTCATTTTGAATGCTTTCTCGCTCTATTATGCAATTTCAATGCATTTTCATAGACTTTTTTCTTCCCCTTCTCATTGTTTCACTCAACTTTTGTTTCGCTCTCGTCTTCAGAGTCGAATAGAGGTATGCATTTACACATGTGGATATTTGCTATACGTTATGTCTATGAGGAAAATTGACTTAAGCAATATCCACATATTTGATTCTTTCCCGTTAGCGCAAGTTCAATGTGCCCAACATGCTGAATCTCCCATCGCTTTTATCAATTTTACTTTTTTTGTGAATCCTCACACTGTCAACTTTATCTGTACAAAACGTGAATTCATTCTCATTGCTATTTCTCAACGGTATTGGAGAAAAACGTAAGTAGATTTATTTATATACAATATCCTTTCACTATTTAATTCATAATGATTACTATATATGAATTTTATATTTATAATAAATGATTTATAAATGATCAGTTATTTTGTTATTATTTGTATAGAACGTTTTCTCTAATCATGAAAGATCCTGAACAGAATCACATTCATTATACGTGCAGAGGAACACCGTTCGCACCATGTTGCCATTCAATGACTAAAGTACCGGCTGCCAGAATTTCCGGAAGCATATCAGTGCTGTACGTGTAAAAACATAACAGCAAAACAAATATATTCCAACATCAATAACTATCGTAACATTGAGTGACGAGTTCGAACCATCATGGGACGATCCGATCTTTTTTGTTTATTAAACTCATTTCCTTCCTCTCTCATTCTTCACTTTCTCTGGAACGGATGGGGTGACTGAAGACTCCCATCGATCACGGGTCGTCCGAATGGGACCATTCCGTAATCGATCTCGGAATTGAGAGAAATTCGGAGGGAACATTGCACACACCCTGTCATAAGCTGACATTTCACGTCCCTGCACAGTGATCTCACGGTTCCATTCAAAGAGGTATTTTGCCAGTAAACAAAGTCCGAGCACAACAAAAAAGATGAAAATTCCCATGGAAACTGCAAACATGAATGAATTTTATCATTATTATTATTATTGTGTATTAGGGAGCGAGCGAAGAAAGCTCCCTATATATTATCATGCTGTCTGTCTGTCCGTCCGTCTGTACTATTCACGATAACTCGCGAACGGGATGACATATTCCAATTCTGTTTTCGGAATTGGAATTTTCATCGTGTGGGCTCGGAACAGCTGTATTTTGGTGACCCTGGGGTCAAAGAGGGCGGGGTCACGGGGATAAATGTAAGGTCAAATCAGGGTTTTTGCATGGAAATCCATTTCAGACGATTCTGAACAGTTTTCGACCAAAAACGTTTTTTTGACCGAGTGACCTATGGTGACCTCCGGAGGTCACCAAGGGGCAATGTGAGACTTTTAAATGTCTGTGGGTAAAAAGTCGTGACGGTTCTGAATTTTTTTGTTTCCGCGCCAGAAAATCAAGGATAAAGTGGTTTTGGGGGTAATGTGAGAATATTTTACATTTGGACAGCGGACAGATACAACGCAAATGTTTCAACTTCTCGCTCCCATGTAAGAGAGTCTTGTAGTATTGTTTACCCGTTATGGCGAGCGCGTAGCGCAAGCAGGAAATGTGGATATGTTATGCTAACATATCGTGTTGTAGAGAACATAAAATGTCGCTTTTCGAAATCGTTTTAGTTTCCGGACAGATTGACAAATTTTGCTCATTCTGCTCGCTCCCTGTTAAGGTACTCCTGTACCATTGTTTGCTTATTTTTATTATTATTATTATGTATTTATTATTATGATTATTTATTACTATGATTACCGGAAAGTCCCGTAACAACAGATGAGAGAGACTCGATTTCAGATTGCTGCTGAATTTCTAGCGGAGAAGATGTAGATTCTCCTGGAAGAAGATTTGGGCAGCGTCGATGATATAGATGAGCCAAACTCCCTTTGAAATCCGAAATACATACATACATAAAATGATACGTACACACATATACATACATACATATATACTGAAAATCTGAAAATGTATACATTCACTTAATGTTAAAGATGAGAATATAAGTGTAGGAGAGAAAGGGTGAGAGAGAAATCGTTTGATGAAATCTGAAAATGTGAATTTCACATTTGACACACACACGCGGAATTGTATAAAAATACGTTAAATGTACATATAAAAATGCTTACGTATTTTTATAACGATGATTCGATGATAACGATGATTTTTGATGATGATGATTATTCGATGATGACTGTGATTTTCAGATCTTCCAGGATTTTTATTATGTATAGAAAAATGTTCTGAGGAAAATTTGTGGAGAGAATACTCATTATTTTCACAAGAAAATGACAAGAATGAAGAATTGAAAGGTAGATTTGAGCTTATCTCCTTAAAGTTCACGGTTATTTCATAATCACTTTACATAATTTTTGTCGACTTCATATATGATTTTGTATGGAAATAGACAGTATATGAGAGAGTGAGCGAGTAAGCAAGCTAATGTGTAAAAACACATAGTATATGCATATGCAAAAGGGATAGAGAGAGAGAGAGTTCAAAATAAATGCAAGTGTGTGCATATACAAACAAATCTAGTGTAAGGCAATGCATTTTTTCATAAAAATACCTATCAGCTTAAGCAATATATGGAAATGCATTCAAAGTGTATGACTGAATGAGAGAGAGAGAGAACGCAGCATGACTGCGTATACACATATATAGCATTGACAAAGTCAATGCGCGTGTGAGAGAGAATCCTCCCTTTTCCATAAAAAACAGGACGAAATCCCGAGTTTTGCAAAAAAAACTCTCATTCCCTACGCAATACGAGAGATCTAGTTGATTTTCATCGAACAATTGATGAAAATTAACTGGATCTCTCGTAGTATATAATTAATTCCATAGCATTAGCTTTGAGGTCACACAGGTTGAGTTGTCTGCGGCCATGCGTAAAAACCGAAGAGAAGTGCCAGCTGAATTCACAACTGTCAAAAACAGACATGTTATCGTCACTCTTCGCCTACACAGAAACGAACGATGCTACTCTCTCTCTGACATTGCAAAGAATGCTTCCGGGAAGAAAACTGCTCCTTCTGTCGATACCAAGACGGATTTGTTGCAGATACGGAAATAATTCATCAGTACAATAAAACCAAAGGTGGTGTGGACACAATAGATGCTATGACGGCATATTATACCCCAAAACGACAAACTGCACGGTATTGCACTTTTCTGACGTCGTGGAACTTCTTCAAACCTACGTGATTGTTTACCGTTTCGTTAGTCATTTATTCATTCCAACATTTTGCTTAAGCTTCTATCTGAGTAGTGTAGGGCAAGTGTTCCGTCTCGAGACGGTCACGAGTTCGAAACCATGCCAGGGCGAAGGCTAATCCAACTCGGCTCGGTGGTGTGTTATACTGTACTATGCACACAATACGGGGTTGGTCATTAGAGTTATCTTCTCTAATGCCTTCTGGAGTTTACTCTAGAAGATGTTGTTCTTGTGGCAGTGTTCGTCTAAGAATAACGGTTCATTATGTACTGAAAGACTAAACACTTAAATAAAAACAAACAAACATTTTTTTTATGCAGCTGGCCCATGAAAATCTTTTACCAGATGTTCAATGTCGCAAGTTTGTAAGTTCTTTGGACTGAAATTTATAACGTTCCCAGGGATCAACCATATCTACGAGTGACCGACTATCGGGATTTGCCTTTGCAGCTTATGACATCAGCACTGTTCTCTCGCAAGCATCCGAAACCACTTCCACAAGCAATAAGCCAAGCCTTGAAGATGCTGGCTGTCATGGATGCCAGATTTTAAATCTCAGAAACCCGTGTACCAACACAGGAAGACATTCAACGTGTTTTGCAAGGGCGCTGCACTGAAACGTGTCAAAAGGTTAGTATGAAGCTGTGTGGTGGTTGTAAAAGGTTCTTCTGCAAAGATCACGCTGCAACTACTTTCAGGTATACACCGTTCTCCACGTCATGTACCTATTGGAATACTTTCTTTGCCACATTATGTACATAGTACTTCTTCCGTCGTATTTAATGTTCACAGTAGATGAACAACGTAACTTTTTCTGTACTCCGTCTTTTGTCTTTACTCCGATGGACAGGAGTACATGTGACAGGATTTGATAAATCCGAGCTTGTATTTGGGTTGGGCTTTTTCAAGATATTTGCCGCATTCAAGAATTTGCTTTATCCCTGCCTTGGTCCTACTACACACAAAAGCAAAAAGCACGGAAGTTAGTAGTAGTAGTAATAATAATAATAATTGTAATAATTATGCGCTATGTATATATTTATTATTATATGATATATACATGATGTATATATTATGTATTACGCAAGTTATTTTGAATAATATATAATGTGCACATCCTGTATAATATATACAATAATAAATATGTACATAGCGCATAATTATTTTATACATTTGTAAAGATATAATATATACTAATAATTATACATCATGTATAATAAATATTGTAAACGATTTATACTATGTGTATCATACATGATGTATAATTATTAGTATATATTAAATAAATAAAACTTACCTCAACATTTCTGCCATGTTGGATGATGATTATGGAGGAGTGATGATGGATGACACCGGTTCTTCGTATTATTAGTACTAGCAAATACTAGTACTATTTGCTAATTCATCCTCATTTGTATGTGAGTTTGTCAACACAAATCACAATTAAACTTGTGATTTTGTATTGCACACACTGTCGTTGTTGTAGTGTGTGCGTTCAATTTTGGACTGGCTTCACATATACAGAATGCGAATTGGAGTGCCCTTCATATACAGTTTTATTCACAAGAAACTTTGCACTTTCTATGCTGGCAGCATAGAAAGCGCAAAGTTTCCTGTGACTCATATTGTATATTCTGTATGTAAAGCCTATACTCTCCCGCTTTTCCCGACTCTCATTCCAAATTATCGTATGACATACAATGTATACGATATATTTGGAATGACTTCTTTCAGCCGATGGCCCTGCGGGATCTTTTGAATTTTTCTCCCTTGGAAACAAAAACCAAATTGAGAAAAATTCAAATTTTAACATACAAATTTTTTCAGTGCCTGAGATTTTAATTGCTCACAATTTAACTACAATTAAATAAAATCTGAAAAAATTAGAGTGTGTTCAGAATGAAATTCTGTACAAATGCCAATTTTTTCAGATTTTTTACTCAAAAGTTTTAATAGAAACTTATTTGCTGATTATCGGATGTTGACATTTGTCAACGCATTGCCATTGCTAGGATTAACATGCAAAACTCCCATATAAACAAAGTCGTTGCCAAAATTGCCACTGTGAAGGCTCACCCATCCAACTCTGCCACACTGTGGCAGAGGGTGTTGACAGCTATGGATTGTCTTTCAAATCGTGGAATCCAAAAAAACACCCCAACTCTATCTATAAAATACTACAAGGTTAGAGATTGTAGATCGTCTACAGAAACTTTGTAAATGGTAGATTAAAAACAATGCCCATGTAACATGAATAAGTAATTTCTGCATTTACTGAAAAACAAGGGCATTGTAATTGTATTAGTCCATAATGGGCTGTCCACAGACTGACTCAGGTAAGAGGCGGGAGGGGGGTCGAGATTTAGTCACGTGTCCCTATACTAATACATTAGCGTACATGCTGACAGGGGAGAGGGGGGTCAAAAAATTGGCCTTTTTACCTAACTCAGTCTGTGGACAGCCCCTAAGATGTTGAGAGAAAAGGATTGGGTATAGTTTACGTACGAATGCTACACATATAACTAAACGATGGATGAGAGCAGTGATGTGGGTACACTCACTGCCTGACTTTCACCACCCAAGTCATGAGAGATAGCCATTCTCACCACTTACGACACATATACTTTGATACGTGACACCCCTTCCATTAACCCTAGCAATGGCAATGTGTTGACAAATGTCAACATCCGTTTTTCAGCGAATAAGTTTCCATTACAAATTTTGAGTAAAAAATCTGAAAAAATTGGTATTTGTACAGTATTTCATTCTGCATATCCTGTAATTTTTTCAGATTTTATTTAATTGTAGGTAAATTGTGAGCAATTAAAATCCCAGGGACTGAAAAAATTTGCCATGTTAAAATTCAAAATTTCAAAAATCTATTCTCTTGGCAACCCAGATCATTACGGGAAAATATTAAGGGGCCGCTTGAATGCAAGCAATACAAAATTTTGCTTGACGGAACCACTTTATTTTAGCACTTTTTTGATGTATTTTGAGATTTGCAGGTTTTAATAAGGTTTTTAAGGGCTGGTATACAATTTACAAGCCCAAAGTTATACTATAAAAGGTGTTTCAAGTTTTGTAAATTTTGGTTTTGAAGGCAATCTGCCCCTTAATATAGATTTTTTGAAATTTTCGTATATTGACATTTGTCAACACATTGCCTGTTCCAAGACAAAAATAGAATTGCCATTGCTAGGGTTAAAAGATCGTCATATAAAAACTTTTTCGGCCCATTAACTTTACACACATTTTTCAACTCGTACACAAGGATTTGGGGCGGAGCTTACAATTCGAAATAGGCTCATTAATAACGATTGATGAAGCTGAGAGAACCGAATTAATTCAAGTCCTCCTCCGAACCGTGACATTTTAGTTTTACATACCGTCGGACGGGGCGAGTTCGACCGATTTTCGAGCTCATCGGACTTTGGGCCCGCGGAAATTTTTTCTTGTCGGGAATTTTTTAAAGACATCTATTTGTCAACAATTCTGTACCAAAATATTTTAAAATGTTTAACACGTGGATGAATGCGAACTTATTTCCGTCACGGGTGAGTTCGACCAACTACAATAAATATCGGTGTGGGACATTTAAAAACTGTTCATAACATGCTTAAATGTGTTAAATTGCTTCCTTTAGTTCCATTGGAATGAAATGGAATGAAAACTATTTGACCTCAAGGTTTGTTCAGGCTTTCCATACGGCCAACTTGAGCCGTAATACATACAGCCCTCAACTAAAAATATTTCAGCAGCCTAACACATGTCCTTTCATGTGGTGACTAACTCAAGTTTCAAACTTCTAACATTTTTAGTCAGGAGCTTATTAAAAACGCGAGACGCATCGGTCGAACTCGCCCCTTCTGGCGGTATACAAGATGTCTGACTCGTTTTGGCTCACTTAAATATATATGTTAGGGTCTATGTGTAGATTCGGATGATCTAAAGAATGAACGGATAATCTGTAGAATGACCGGATAATCTATAGAATCGCTGGATAATCTGTAGAACAGCCGGACAATCTATAGATTATCCGGCCAATTTGAAAGAAAAATTGGTCAATGTGTAGCCC
>JAIUND010002866.1:0-19239 GCA_034699125.1 Gisinianus flammeolus | reverse complement strand
AGGTTTATGACTCACGAGCCTTAAAACATTTTATGGGTTGAGCAGGGACAAATTGTCTGTACAACGATTCCAGAATACTTGGTGGTGTAGCCCACAGTGCACACATCCACATACCTAAAGCCAAAATTCTGTTAAACCTAAAACGAATTCTTAAGAGGTTCAAGTTAAGCTATATAGGGAGTCGCGACTCGTGATTCATTCTCATTCTTTGGGCCTTTCAAGTGTAATTCCCTATATGAGTCCCATCCCCTCGCTCAACAAGCCACAATTCATTCATTCTGCGTCTCGGCAGCCGTTTTCTTTTCAATTTCCGTTTTATCACAAAACCACTAACTTTATTTGCCTTTAATTTACATTTGTTTCCATGAAAACTTTCAACGTCCGACCCCCCCCCACATCCAGGCACGTCCATAAAAGACTCTTTTCCCCGACCCTCCCTCCTCCCCTGAAATCTGCGAGGCTCCCAAAATTGCTGACCCCCCTCCCCCCTAAAAAAAGACTCTTTTTACGAAGGACCCCTAAATACAAGAGAAAATTTCATTGAGTAATAAAGCAAAATGAGTCATTTTTGAATTAACGAATTATATAACGGCATTGACACAATATGGAAAATGAGAGGAAAGTTCATTTAATTGAACAGGTGCTGTGTGTGGCTCAAATTTTCAAATTGCTTTTGCCTGTGCCCACACACACACAGCAAAAGTAATAACTCAAAATCCAAAATTTGTTACATAAATATTCTGTTTAAGTTAAGCGCACACAGCTGTTCACACGCAAAAGCATATACTGTGGCTCCGACAGTCGTCTCTTCCTCTTCCATTGTTCTGCAACAGATATGACGGGTAATTTATGAAAAATCTATACCTCCACAAATTGCTTATAGGTAATGTATATATATATAGAAACAATAGTAACTGCGGCTAATATATATACGCGAACGCTGATCTTGAAATTTGTATATTTCATAACTCCTGAATTTCATGACGTCAAGGGCTGTCGGACGGCTCAATCAATCAATTTGATGATATAATTGGTGTAAATTGACAAAGTCAAAGTCAAAGGATGAGCTGACGTATAGTCGCATATAGTTTCACATCAAGGGTATAAAAAAGGAGTGCAGAAGGAGGACAATTTCACACTCTCCAATTAAGAATTAACTGTGATCAGTAATCAAAATCAAGATGAACCACACACACAGGTTAGGGTACTTTCCTTTTCCCGTTTCGTTTATATACGGCTATATAGTCTCGATATATATTAAAGCCCAAGTTCAAAATTAAATAACTCGTATAATAAAAATCCTATATTGTTATTTCCTTTCTTCCTTTGTTGGACGATATATATATAGATTGGCGCTTGCGTTGGCCGTGACGTGCATTTGCATGGTCGCAGTGGACAGTCAAGGCGGTTGGCCAGCCACAGAAGACGGGGACAAGCAAGTCTGTCGAGACCATGCGAACGGACGGGAATTCGTCAAGGCTACGAAAGTGGGGACTTCTCGTCTTGTAAGTTTGTATTCTGCGTGACAAAGAACCACACACACTAAATATCAGTAATTGAAAACTGATTACAATATTATGATTTAAAATTTAACTTTAGTTGCCTCAAGTGTTAAAATTTTAATTTTTTTTTTCGGGGGGGGGGATTTCTGGGACACAGAGTTGCAGAGTCCAATGCGAATACGGAGCGGGAGAAAAAGAGGACTATAACAGTCCAAATGGACAAAAATGCTGTAAAGGTGGAGGAGTTCCAACTGGATTTTGCAAGAATGGCGACTGTCCACCCGTGAGTTAACCACATATTTAATTTTGTATTCTATCATTTTATCGTACTTTTAAATGGGAATACTTTTTATATATTTAACATATATTCTAGTTCTCTTATTGTTTATTAGTGATTCATATACTTTTTGTTTTCAATTTCAATTCCACACAGGGTCCCAATCAAAATTGATTCTTTTCAATTAATGTGTTTACGTTTATTCAAATTATGAAAATGCCATTGGCAATTTGGGCATTAATTTAGCAAGTATTTGACATAACAATTTCACTTTTGATTTTCCTCCTTTTCGATAATAAAAATAAAAGTGACGGTAATTTCCATTGGCAATAAATAAATTGTCGAGTCACCATTAATTGAAGAGCAGGAGCATTGGATGACAATTATATAACGACTGATAATTTCATGAATGGGGCAATCAGATATTTTGCATTGTGAATTGATTAAGCGTTTCCATATATAATAAATGGTGTGTGCTATAATTATATAATAAGTCTACATTACTCCATTAAAACGCCCTTCTTTCAATTTCCAATTCATGAACTTAAGTGGCAATTTCAATTTAGGACTCAAAGCATCGACACGCAGCACCGCGAATCAAAAGTTTTGGTGAACATTATATTTATACGATATATGTTTGAGCGTGAGCACAAACTATATTTGTTCATGTTTTTAAGCTGTATGCAAAATATATAGCAGTCGGAAAAAACTGTTTCCATTTTCAAACACTTTTGGATTTCCCTCCTCTGAACAGTCAAAGGCAAAATACCAATACCAATGATGGCCAGGGAATTCGCAAATTCTTTCCTTCTAGTTTCATTTTTGTTGATCGTAGCGACGCGTCGTTCAGAGAGAATTCTTGTTGGAACAACAGGAATTGCTCCAAAAATTCATGAGGACGTGACTTTCCTGAACTTGACCTCCCATCTAAACATTTTCCAAGGATGTCCCATCTGGATATTCACAGTCCAGAAGTGGCGTCGGAATGTCACGACAAGGAACAAGGAAACCAACATGACGATGACGTCCACATCCACATCAACGATGGATTTGGACATGGTCCAAGAGGTCACGCCCATTTGGCTTTATGACATGGAACGGTACAGTCAAAATATATCGAATAAAGGGGTTTTCGGCCCCGTCTCCGTCCCCAATTCTCCTTCAAGCACTGACTACGGACTTGCGCCGTCCAAATTCCCGCCGGATCTATTTCGTCATTATCGTCGTGGAATTGGCCGAGAAGACTCCTCTTGCATCTCCCTCATCATTTTTAACCTTCATCATCTAGCTCTGGACACGCTCGAGGAATTGACGGTGCAAGAGGCCAGTGGTGTCGGGGACCGATCCATTCCGTTAATATTCTACGGCAAATTGGATTTTAAAATGGTCTATTTCAATCTCGTCCTGAGGGATGATTCAAAAATTGGTGGTGGTCCGAGACTTCCCGGGGACAACTCCACCAGGGTCAAGTTTGGTGGATTGGGTCCACTGTACTACTTTCGTTATCAATATTTCCTCACGACTCTTGCAGAAACAGAAACAAAAACAAAGGGCACATCACTTTGTCAGGGGCTGCCTTCTAAATTCATGCAGAACCATGTCCAGCACAAGAAGAAGGACTGTCTGAGCGTCAAAAATTGGTGGAGTCATCGTTCCTTCCCGCCACAACCAGATGTCCTCTCCAGATTGGACCCGACTTCGTCTTGGAAAAATGACATGGGAAATTTCTCGGTGGCCAAAGTCCAACGATGGATGACCGCTGAGAGGAAATTCAAAGAAGATCAAACTGGGATCATTTCCCGCCCGACTCCAAACAAAGCCCAACTCCAGTTTATGAATCAACCAAATGAGGTGCCCTATTCCTACTCATTTGTGAATAACTGGAGAGAGACGAAGAGAGGGATTTTTGAACATCTGGTGGGTCAAACGGTCCTTCGATTTGTGGTCCGCTCCGCCAACGCCTTTCCGAACATTACCATTCGTGGTCGAGATGATGGACTCGAGAGGAATGACTACCCGATCTTGTCCTTTGAACACATTTCCGAGTGGGCATCCCGTCGGCCTTTCTTCATCCCGATCCGAACGGAAGGAATCACGTTTTTCTCGTGTGATGGGATCCGAGAGGAATCCTCCCTTCAAGTATTTTCTCAACCATTTCAATCCGGATTGTGGATGAGCCTTGGGATTTCTTCAGGGACGCTTTCCCTTTTCCAATTTTGGCTGTCCTTAAATCCGACTGGACGAGGATTTGGCCTATTTTTCACAGCACTTTTATCACCCATCCGAAGCCTATTGGACAATTATGAGGAACCTCGTCGCTCAATCCAATTTTCCCCGAGAGCCTTTCACATTGCCTTTCTCAGCTGGAATTTGATGGGCGTCGTCATCAGTAACGGCTATAAAGGCGTCGTGACTTCCGGTTAAAAGAGCCACATTTGACATTTTACATTTTACATTTAACAAATTAACAAACCATATCGTCTGTTAAGTTCAAAAAAAGGACGATAATCATTTTCCTTAATTTCGTTTGACCAGGTCTGGAGGTCAAAGTATTAGAGATGGAGCTTTGGGTCAAGCGACATTATTGTTCGTCATGACCTGCTCACCAATAATGTCCCTGGACCCAAAGCTCCATCTCTAATACTTTGACCTCCAGACCAGGTCAAACCCGGTCAAACGAAATTAAGGAAAGTGATTATCGTCCTTTTCTGAACTTAACAGACGATATTTTCTATAGACATCCTTGTTTTTTTCCTTCTCATAATAATAATAACTAAATACTAATTAAAATTATTGTATATAGATGTGACAGCGCCGAAATCCAAAAAGTTTGTGAGCACTTTTGAGGAGTTGATGAGTCGGGATTGGACAATGTACTCGTCGATGGATCCCGTTCAGGCGGCAAAATGGGACAACGATTCCCTTGAAATTGGTATGATTACGAACTCCATGACTGAAATGGACATAGCATCCGTGGACTTTGGGCGGAGATTCGAAGGGGATTTCTATCCGCTGGTGAATGTCATTTGGGAGTATTTATGGGATGAAATTTATGGGGACTCGAATCCAAATCATGATAATCACCACGCCATTTTAGAATTCCTCATGAGCAGTACGAAGATCCCACGCGGATTCCCGGCAGTCACACTCGAATACACAGTGTCTGAGTGCAATCAAAGTGCGTATTTTGACTATGCGAGCAAGGTTTTGGAGTTCCGAGTACCGGAAGGGCGGCGGAAGACATTAGGGAGTCCACCATTCCTGAGGAGTCCTGAGGAAATCACTCGATTTGTTTTAGGGTGGCATTTTGAAGGGTCCGAAGGGTTTCCCGGGATTATTCGGCTTCTACAGAAATCCATTGAGTCCGGCCTGGTTCAGTTCTATACAAGTTGTCATGATGCTCATGGTTTTAGGGGCTCTTTGAAGTTCTTGAATGGCAGTGCCATTTGGGTTCAACCGCTTCGAATGGACACGAATTTCATGGAGGGAATCCTAAGGATGTTCTTTGTCCTCATCGCTGCCGCCATTTTCTCCATTTTGGCCGAGAATCTGGTCAACTCCGTTGAAATCATTCCCTCGTAGTCAAAATCTCAAAATTCAATCTATTCATTAATATTATCTAAATTTTTAGCGCGCGACATGCGCGAGTACATTTTGTTTGATAGAGATTTCCTTGAACTCTGCCTGTGGCAGAGTTCAATACACAAGTCATGAAATGGTTCAAAACTCTATGTATTATATCATATAATTTATATGTATTTACTATTGGCCGTGTGTGTTTGCCACAGTCCAAAATCCAAAGTCGAAAACTCGTTTGGTCAGATAAAGACTTGCGGCGGTGCGTCAGCGTGTGGAAATCTGAAGGTCGACCGCGTCATTTAAAGCTCATTACCCCACACCAAAACACAACCTGTGAAAAGTTGAATTCGAAGAGTATACTATAATAAACTCAACAACACACACACAGTGTGTGGAAAAAGATAGACAAATGAGTTGTATATGTAATACTCACAATCAGCTGGCATGGCCAAGGCCATGCCCATCATCTCTCGCTCTCCGCGCATTCACATCATTTTCCATCATGTAAACATTCACTTCACAGTGTAAATCCCAAAACCAAATATTTGACTGTACATAAAATTCAGTTCCCAGTTGGCAGTTTGTATATATACGAGCGTATTCTTCTTGTTCTTTTGTGTGTGGTCGTCTGTTTGTTTGTTTGTTGTTTGTAGTTTGTCGTGTTTGTTTTTCGTTTCCCATCACAATCGAAAAATATATACTGTGACGTTCCTTTTCTGGTTTGTTTCTGTTTTGTTTTATTGTCAATTTTGTATTTAAAAGACACGTGATTCACTTCACACAGAAGTGATTGTAAGAAACGGGATAAAAAACAGCTTGTGTGGGTAAGATTGAAGATTGAAAAGATGTTGAGGTTTATGCTGAAGGAGATGGTGACTTTGCCGGGGAATCGTTCGAGGCAGTGGGAGCGAATGGCGGAGAATGCCAAGGAAGGTGGGGAACGGGATGTGACGAGGAAGATTGTCATTGTGACGGGGAGTAATCACGGGCTGGGGAAGGAGGCGGCTTTGGAGATGGCCAAACGAGGAGCCATCGTCATCATGGCCTGTCGGGATCTGGACAAGGCGGAATTGGCCAAACAGGAAATACTAGGACAAGTTCCTCAAGCCCAACTGGTGAGCATCACAATTCAATCAATAATCAATTGCAATTAAATCAAATTAAATTAAATCAGGAAATCAAAACACTAGTACATATCGTCTGTTAAGTTCACAAACGAACTATAACGATTTTCCTTAATTTGCGGAAATGCTACTAATACTGCGTCCGTTTTTGTGGGTGCAATTCTGAAAAAATTCAGGGTGACAGAAAAGGTCATGGCAGACAATAATGTCGAAGGACCCAACGCCCCATCTCCAGCCATTTGACCTTTGAAGCAGGTCAACGAAATTAAGGAAAATAATTATAGTCCCTTTGTGAACTTAACAGACGATATGGAATTTTGATTTCAATTTATTTTGACTGCACGTATACACACATTACAGGCCCTGATGAAAGTTGATTTGGGGGATTTGAACTCGGTCCGCGCCTTTGCGTCAGCCATCAAAGACAATTATGAGCACGTGGACATTTTGATAAACAACGCGGGGATTTACAAATTCCAGCCGGTCCTGACGGAGACGAAAGATGGGATCGAGTCTCACATGGGCGTGAATCATGTCGGGACTTTCCTTCTCACGCTCCTCCTCCTCGACCATCTCAAAAAGGCGCCCGGTAAAAGTCGGTGAGTCCCATTGAGAATTTAAAAAATTCAAAATGAAACGCAATATACATACAAAATACAAAATACAAAATGATATGAAATATAATATGAAAAAAAGTGCGGGAATCCGGTTGGAGGTTAAATGTTGTATTTACAAAAATTTTGGATTTTGATTTTGGATTCTGAATCTGACGACGATAAATTCAAATTTCCCCGGGTCATTGCGTATAGAGTGGTGATCGTGTCCTCGGAGCTGTGTAAATTGGCCGAGTTGGACGTGGACAATTTGAATATGGTGGGTCGTGGGTTGGGGGTCGGGAATATGATTCCGTATGCAAACTCCAAGTTGGCCAATGCACTGTTTTCTAAAGAGCTCGCCCGGAGACATCCGGAACTGCGCGTGTATTGTCTCACCCCTGGCCGCGTCTACGTGGACGACATTGAGAAGGAGCCGCTGTTCAAACGATGGATGAGCAAACTCAATCTTAAAATCTTTGCTTTCACCCTTCCACAGGTTCATATATTCAAATTCAAAACGTTTTCCAAATTATTTGAATTTCCCTCCCATTCCCATTTCTTTTTCTTCTAATATCGTTAAAGAAAAATATAGAAAGTTTGTAATTCGAATTCAAGATTGTACGTATATGGAAAACACGTGAATGATTGAATTTATTGTTGTTGTTGTTATTGTTGCTGGCAGGGAGTGGCAACGATCCTTCACTGCGCACTCTCGCCAGCTTTAGAGGAGGAGTCTGGCCATTTCTACCGTTTTGTGGGGCGAGATGAGAGCATTGAAAGTTTTTTCAAGGAGGAACAAGCACTCGCTCTGTGGGACAAGACGGAGGAAATCATCCGACTCAAGTCCAAATCCCCGGCACCGAACCTCATTTAAAGTATTATATAACAATTCTCTTCCAATAATGCATATTTTTTCAAAAAGTAAATAAATGAAGCAGCTGACTTTATAATAGTTGGCATTGAAATTGAATGGGATTTTTGTAGAAAACGGACTATGACAATTTTATTACACATTTCCATTCCATGCAGAGCACTTTGTTCACGAAATATACAGCGTGGGAATTTTTAATTTATTCAAACATTGTTTCCTCTCACGAGCGCGGCTAAATTTACTCCGAACTCCTCTGGATATTGTATATATATATATATATACGATTAGTCGGAGGAGCTCTGTTGATGCTGGACGTGAATGCGGGGAAGGGAGGAGGAGGGGGCGCGGGATGAGGGTGAGGGGGTGGGTCGCCGCCGCAAGAATTTTTGATGGGCTTCCTCGTCGTCCTCATCGTCGTCGTTGCCTTCCTCGCCGTGGACTGGCATTGGCAGGTGATGGACTTTGTGGTGCTGGACGCCGCCGCTGCTGCTGCTAATACTCTTGTTCCGATTGGATGATGGGAGCCGGTGATGATGATCCGTCTGCATCTGCATGGCCCAAACTTCCCCTCGAACTTTCTCCAGCATTCCCTTCATTTCCTTCCCATCCGCCCGCCCATTCATCAACGCCGTCTGCGTCTCCTCCAGATGACGCTGTGTGTGAGTGAGGGCTTTGAGCATGCTCTCCACTTCCTTTCGCGTCCCCTTAAACCCCATTTTGAGGTCCTGGGTGGTCCCGTTTGTTTGGAGGAGGTCCTTCCCCACCCCCTGCAGATCCCTTGACAACCCCTCCAGCTCCTCCTTCATCCTCACCATTTCCCCCGTCCAGATGGACTTGCTCTTCTCCAGCCGCTGGTTCCCCATGTTCAGTTCACCTAGGAGATGCGCATGCGTCGTTTCCAGGGCGGACTTGAGATTGTTCAGGTCCTTTTTGAGTTCGGGCAGGTGACTGTTCAGGGTCTCGTCCAGGTCCGAGGTGGCTTTCTCCAAGACCTCTCTCGTCACCATTAAATCCTCAGTGGTTTGGCTGAGTTCGCCGGACAAGTTCGCGACTTTCCCGTTCGTCTCCTCCAAATGGGATTTGAACTCCTTCCGGGTAGTTTGCAGGCGCTCTTTGAGACTCCTCCGAGTGTCCATCAGCGCCCTCTTCGTCCCCTCCATCTCCACTATATAATTCAATGTAATTCAAAGGGCAAGGTGTCAAATGGTCAAGTAGGGTCAAATGGTCTTAAATTTAAATGAAAGACAATTAAATGGCGGACCTTTCAAGCTGTTTTCCTCCCCAAAAGTCTCCAGGCGCGTCTGCTCAAGGACACCCTGGGTGGTCTGGAGATGAGACTGTGTGCCCTTCAGGTCGGACCGGGTTTGAGAGAGGATCCTTTTCGTCTCGCCGTGATCCAGATTGATTGTGTCCACGGAGGATTTGAACTCCTTCCGGGTGGTCTGCAAGTGCTCTTTCAGGTCCATCTTGGCCAAATCCAACAGCTCATTCGTACTCTCAATTTGAACTGTGATGTGCGCGCCGCGCGAGAAAAAAATAAGGGACAAAAGTATTAACGAGTTTTTTAACTTAACAAATCCTGTGGCCATCCACATGAGAGCACCACATTTTGCATTCCCATTGAATTTGAATTTGAATTTGAACTATAACCTTTGAGGCTCATTTCCGGACCAAAGGACTGGGCGATGGTGTCGTCGAGGAGTCTTTGAGTGTCATGGAGATCCGACTTGGTCGTGTCCAATTGGGATTTGAATTCTTTTCGTGTGGATTTGATCGTCTCTTTCAGGTCCAAAGTGGCGTCCGACAGCGCCCGGTTTGTCCCATCAATCTCAGCTGTATCAAAAAAGAAAAGGAAGGAGAAGAAGAAGAAGTAGAAGAAGATGGCAAACAGATTGAGTTTTGATTGTTGTTTGTTGTTGGAAAATCCGAGGGAGGAAAATTGAAACCTCCCACCCCCGCACACGCGCGCGTATGCTTTACCTTTCAAATGTTTGTGGCCGGTGGAGGACTGGGCGATGGTGGTCTGGAGGACTTTTTTGGTCTCGTGGAGCTCCAGATTGGTGGTCTCGAGGTAGGATTTGAACTCTTTCCTCGTCGACTTTAAATTTTCATTCAAGTCCAGCGTGGCGCTCTGTAGAGCCTGATTCGTGTTGTCAATCTCCACTTGAAATGCCAAAATATCACGGATAAAGGATAAATCACGATCTGATCTGTTCTCATGAAAAGTAAATACAAAAAAGGGAAATCTCCTGGTCCGTCGTCGGCTCACCTTTCAAGCTTTTGTCGTCACTCAAAGACTGCGCGATGGTGTTTTGAAGGATTTTCTTGGTGTCTTGAAGGTCCAGATTGGTCGTGTCCAAATGAGATTTAAATTCCTTCCGCGTCGCGCTCAAACACTCGTGGAGCTTCGTTTTGGCGCCCTCCAGCGCCCGACCAGTATTTTCAATGTCCACTGCGCCAAAAAAAAACAACAGACAACCGTGATTAAAAG
This sequence comes from Gisinianus flammeolus, assembly GCA_034699125.1. NCBI lineage: Eukaryota > Metazoa > Arthropoda > Collembola > Symphypleona > Katiannidae > Gisinianus > Gisinianus flammeolus. The sequence continues at coordinate 8,799 of JAIUND010002866.1, read as the reverse complement.
CGAACGCGAACAGGGTCCAATTAATTAATCCAACGCAAAAGATGGTTTTCCTCACGAAAACTAAAAAACAACAATAACAATAATAATGACAATTCTTACCATTCAAGCTCGTTTGGGCATCGAATGTCTGGGAAATTGTGGTGGTCAGGAGTTGCTTCGTCTCGACCAGTGAGGCGTGAGTGTCCTTCAAGTTGGATGTGAACTCTTTCCGGGTGGCCCGCAGGCGCTCTTTGAGCTCCATTTTGGCCACCTCCAGAGCGTCATTCGTCCCTTCAATTTCCACTGTGTGAAAAAACGAGAGACCAAGCACATCACGAATTGATTGAGATTGATCGACGTTTGTCATGCTCAAAAAAAATTGTGGACAGGCGATTGGCGATGATTTCTTTGAAACTTTGAACTCACCTTTGAGGCTGGTTTCTGTGGCCAAGGCTTGATTGATGGATTCGTTGAGGAGTTGTTGAGTGTCCTGCAGATCCACTCTCGTCGTTTCCAATTGAGATTTGAATTCTTTCCGGGTGGACTTGAGCGCCTCTCTCAGATCCAAAGTGGCGTCCGACAGCGTCCGGTTCGTTCCATCAATCTCAACTGTGTCCACACACCAAGACAAAGAAGACAAACAGATGCAGTTTTGGTCGTTCTTGTTGTCGCAAAACGATGTGACAGAATTCAAAGCTACCGGTGCGCGCGCGCACGTTCCTCTCACCTTTCAAGTTTTGATGGCCTGTGATGGACTGATTGATGGTGGTCTGGAGGACTTTTTTGGTCTCGTGAAGATCCAGATTGGTTGTGTCCACAGAGGACTTGAATTCCTTCCGGGTGACCTTGAGGCGCTCTTTTAGGTCCATCTTGGCCTCCTCCAATGCCTGATTCGTCCTCCCCATTTCCACTGATTGTGAGTGCCGCGCGCAGAGACAAATACAGGAAATACAGGAAATACAGGAAATAAAGTTACTTTATCTCTTTCTGAAGGAATTGAGAGTTTTTGAGCTTCTTGCACACAAAATAAAATGTTCTACAATGGCGCGCGAACCTTTCAAGCTGTCTTCCGCGCCAAAAGTCTCCATCCGGGTCTGATCAAGGACTTTTTGGGTGTTCTGGAGGAGAGACTGTGTGCCCTTCAGGTCGGACCTAGTTTCCGCGAGGATCCTTTTCGTCTCGTCAAGATCCTGATGAGTCGTGTCCACGGAGGATTTGAATTCCTTCCGGGTGGTCTTCAACCGCTCTTTCGTGTCCATTTTGGCCTCCTCCAACAGCTCATTCGTTCTCTCAATTTGTACTATCGGGCGAGAGGCGAGAGACAACAACAAAATAAAGGAACAAATTATGTTGTAACACAAAAAACCACATCCGGGCGGTGTGAGAGCACCCCATTTTATCTTTTGTTTTGCATTCCCATTGAATTTGATATTTGAACTCACCTTTGAGGCTCATTTCGGGGCCAAAGGACTGAGCAATGATGTCGTTGAGGAGTCGTTGAGTGCCCTCAAGTTCCATTTTAGTTGTGTCCAAGTGAGTTTTCAAGTCCTTCCGGTTGGATTTTAAACGTTCTTTGAGGTCCGCCGTCGCATCCTCCAAAACCCGGTTCGTATTTTCAATCTCAACTGTGTGAAAGGAAGTCCAATTAAAGAGAATAAACACACAGTACAAATTTAATTTGGTGCAAAATGGCATTTACTAAAGTCCAAGAAGATCGATCGCGTCCGTCTGCTCACCTCTCAAACTTTTGTCCTCATCAAAGCACAGGGAAATGGTGTTTTGAAGGAGTTTCTTGGTGTCATGAAGGTCTCGAGTCGTCGTGTCCAATTGGGATTTGAACTCCTTCCGCGTCCCTTTCAAATCCTCTCTCAACTCCAAATTCCCGTCCTTCAAAGCTCGATTCGTACTGTCAATGTCGGCTGGCGATGCAATCATCCCCCCCAAAAAAAATACAAACAAAAACAAAGACAATAATCAGCCCGAGGTTTTTCGTTGTTGTTTCACAATTCACATTATTCAGTTGGGGGAATTCCCGAGACGCGTTAAAGTAATGATGATCCGCACCTTTTAAACTGTGTTCCGCGCCCAGCGTCTGTTTGATGGTGTTCTGAAGGATTTTCTTGGTGTCTTGAAGGTCCGCATTGGTCGTGTCCAAATGGGATTTGAACTCTTTCCGCGTCGCGTTTAAACACTCGTGGAGCTTCGTTTTGGCACCCTCCAGCGCCCGACCTGTCGTTTCAATGTCCACTGATGGGCCAAACAACAAACAACCGTAATTAAAAGAGAACCGGTTCCAATTCATATTCATTCAACAAAAAAGAGGGAAAATTCAAAAAACAACAATAACAATAACCATGACAATTCTCAGTTCTCACCATTCAAGCTCGTTTGGGCATCGAATGTCTGGGAAATTGTGGTGGTCAGGAGTTGCTTCGTCTCGACCAGTGAGGCGTGAGTGTCTTTCAAGTTGGTTATGAACTCTTTCCGGGTGGCCCGCAGGCGCTCTTTGAGCTCCATTTTGGCTTCCTCCAGAGCGTCATTCGTCCCCTGAATTTCAACTGGTGGAGAAGAAAAACCAACGAGAGCAAGCACACGAATTGATTGAGATTCTCGACGACGACGTGTTATTTGTCAAAAGGCTCGATAGATTTCTATACTATTTTTTATTTGATTTCTCACCTTTGAGGCTCGTTTCCGCGTCCAAGGATTGCGTCATGGATTCGTTGAGGAGTTGATGAGTTTCCTGCAGATCCGCTCTCGTCGTTTCCAATTGAGCTTTGAATTCTTTCCGGGTGGATTTTAAACGTTCTTTGAGGTCCGTCGTGGATTCCTCCATCACCCGGTTCGTATTGTCAATCTCAACTGTTTGTTGACAGAAACGAGGAGTTAATGCAAATGGCTAATATTAATTGTGTTACATATTTGGGTCATTTAGGGTCACCTTTGAGGCTTTCGTTCGAGTCAAAGGACTCGGCCCGGGTGGCCTCGAGTAGTTGTTTCGTTTCTTGAAGCTCCTTTTGTGTCCCCTGTGCATCCCGGATGACTCCCGTGAGCTCCCCATACATTTTGTCCATTTTTTGCTTGAATGCCCAAAAATCCGCTTTCCGCTCGGCCGTCCCTTCCTCCAGCAGTGCCTTTTGTTGAATGGAAGTTTTGAGGAGATCCATTTGGGAGGCCTTCAAGTCCTCATACAATTTCAGCATGTTCGCTTGGATGGAGGTGAGGAGCGAGTCCAGTTGGAATGTGTTCAGGATGACGTCACCGGTGGTCCCCGGGAAAACCACCGGGGAACGCCGATTCGTTGGGAGGACAGGGTGGTCCAGGAATGAGCCGCCACTATATATATCAAATGAGCCACACATCAAATCAAAAAAGGTGCTGTGGATTTGTCTCTTTTCTCTTTTTTCTCTTGTATAAAAATCTGAGCGGACTCAAACGGGAAATGTCACATGCACGATCGGCGGGGGAGGAAAACTTACAGAGAGGAGGGGAAATGGGGACCGGCGGCGGGTTCGCAGGGATTCAAATTGCCAGAGTCAAGGATGTAGCTGGTCTCAAGGCGGGATGGATACAAATCCAATCCAACCACCGCCGGGCTCCTTCCACTATACATAACAAAACAACGTCATTTTTGATATTGACAGTGACAATTCCGGGTGCTCATTTGAAAGCAGGAGAAACGAGAAATCCTTTCAAGTTTTGTTTCCACACGAAAAATTAGTATTTTATTCATCATGTATTGAAATTCTTTCGTGTAAATCGTCTGTTAAGTTCACAAACGAACTATAACGATTTTCCTTAATTTGCGGAAATGCGACGACTGCGTCGGTCTTTGTTGGTAAAATTCTGAAAAAATTCAGGGTGACCCGAAAAGGTCATGACAGACAATAATGTCGAAGGAGCCAAAGCTCCATCTCCAGCCATTTGACCTTTGGAGCAGGTCAATCAAATTAAGGAAAATAATTATAGTTCCTTTGTGAACTTAGCAGACGATATATATATATATATATACTTTTGGTGTTTCTCGCGAAACTGCTCCCATTTTTCGTCTTTCTTTGTCGTCTTATTCTCTTTGAATTTGAAGCACTCGTTTTCCAGTGTTGTAAAAGCTGGAGCCGTCCCGACACCCCACATGATTTAAATTACAAAAAAAAACAATTTAATAACTCTGTGTGTGGGGATGATTTTTCTTTTTTTACTAAAAACGAAGGAGGACGACGAACGAGAAGACGGAGAATTTCATGTGTGTGGGAATCATTCAACACAAAAAACGGGACAGTGAAAGTATGGAAAATGAATGTGTGGAAAGTCGCTCCACACACAACCGCGACCGACGGATCGCCTCGAATATATAACAAAATAACACAAGAGAGCAAACAAAATAAAGGGAACACAATTGAGACTGTGTGGTGAAGAGTTGGTAGAATATAAGAATCCGGGTCGTGAGCTAGAAAATGTAGAAAGGAGGGTATGAGAGCAAGAGCAACACGGGCATTCCCCTGTGGGTGGTCGTCACAATGAACCGTTAAAAAAATGCAGATATATATGATGGTGACTGCACACACACAGAGTGTGAGCAGTCACAAGCCGGACCAAATTGGAGATGTGAATCTTTATATATACGATATATGTGTGTATTACGACATTCTTGTTTTGAACGTTCGATCCTGACCTTGTTTTTTTCACCTTTAATTTCCATGTACCACACAGAGGTGTGATGGGAGAGAGTCGTTGTTCAATCAAACTTCCGACCGTGACCTCAATTAAATTGAATGCATTCACAAACGTTTTTGTATAAGATGTTTTTTTTTGTGTCCACACACTCGTGTGGGGACTTAATCAACCCCCTTTATATATTATGGAGCTGTCTGTCTGTGTAATGCTATTTTAAGAGAACGGTCAGAGATAGAAACATGAATCCTTTTGCATCTTATAGGTCCGGGGTCAACTACTCTAAATAGGAAATGGGGGCCGTGGGGGCGGGGTAGCGGGGTCAGGGGGTGTCAAATGTGCAAAATATGTTCAGAAACGCGTTTCACACATTTTTTAACATGTTGGTTGGAAAACACTTTTTGATCCCTCTTGACCCCCCCAGTGATCCCTCAAGGGGCACCGTGAGATTTTGCATTAGACAGGTGTATTACGACAATCAGAAAAGTTTTGAGATGTGTTCAGACATTTTCGAATTTCGTCCTCATATTTATGTGCTAAGGAGAATAAGCCATAAACCAAATCTATACACCGAAAATCATATCGTCTGTTAAGTTCAAAAAAGGACGATAACTATTTTCCTTAATTTCGTTTGACCGGATTTGACCTGTTCTGGAGGTCAAAGTATTAGAGATAGAGCTTTGGGTCAAGTGACATTATTGTCCCTCATGACCTGCTCTACAATAATGTCCCTTGACCCAAATATATAGGGACCTCAATGTTCAAGATTATTATATTCCCTGCGATTGCTATACAGAAATCATCCCGACATGAAAACTATATCGTGCATTTTGTCACTGTGATGGAGACCTCGAAAGAAAATAGTGTGGAATGTGAAGGGGAGGAAGGTGAACGGAGGTTTTGAAATTCCCACTTTGTAAACAAAGAATATAAATATAATATAGTAGATATATACCTTATCTACTGTATACCTATACTCTTTGCTTTGTATAAAGGATGAAAGCTAATATGTATATATACGAAACAAATGCAGCAACAGAAAATGCAGTGATTTCACAGAAAAAGGGATAAAAGAAACTTTCCCTGATGTATATAGGTTTTCTATATATGGAGGGATTTATATATATAAAGGCACAACATTGAAATCGTCACGAGAAAGATACACAGTACAAATAAACATGTGTATATACATCAGAGGTATATACAATGACCGGGGATTTCTCAGCGAGACGCGCAGACGGGTTACATATACAAAAATTCGAATTTTTAGTTTCTGCACTTTTTTCAACCGTTTCCCACTAAATCGACTGCGGGGATTCCGAATCCGAAGTCGGATTTAGAAAATTTTGAATTTTTGACCTGTTTTTCGATTTTATCGTGTTTTTTTGGAATTTCCAAACTGCTACCAATTTTTGCCCGGTAAAATCAGTTTAGGGGTAAACAATATGGGGATTCTGAATTTGAAATTAATTTTTCAAAATTTTGACTTTTTAAACACAAAAACGTAAATTTGTTTTTAAAAAAATATCGATTTTGGGTATAAAAAGTCAAAATTTTGAAAAATTAATTTCAAATTCGGAATCCCCATATTCTTTTACCCCTAAACTGATTTGACTGGGTAAAAATTGCTTACCGTTTGGAAATTCCAAAAAAAACACGATAAAATAAAAAAACAGGTCAAAAATTTAAAATTTTCAAAATCCGACTTCGGATTCGGAATTCCCGCAGTCGATTTAGTGGTAAACAGTTGGAAAAAGTACAGAAACTAAAAATTCGCATTTTTGTATGTATTACCCGTCGGCGCGTCTCGCTAAGAAATCCCCGGTCATGTGTGCATGGGATTATCTCTGATGTATATATACATGTAAACAATACAAGAAACCTAATCGTATACGGTCTGGCTGGAAGTAAATAGGTTTGTCACTTAAACAGAGGGGAGTAAAGGTATATAGAAAACGACCCTTTTGAGGCTTTAGGTACATTTGTCGAGAGCTCTCAATACAATTTATTATTGTGGCCTTTCCTTTCGTTCCGTATTTGTTTTCGTTGTATATTATATACACTGAAGTTGTGTTTTGATTTCTATTTTGCACGCTGTTCATGTATAGAATCTCTGACCAATATAAATGTGTGGAATTTTTAAACTATTAATTTAATTTCTTGTGATAGTGATCCACAATTTCATTCCCTATAAATAAATATACATTCATTATTTTGAATTTAGTATTTCGGATTTCTGTTTTGGAAAGCCACATTTACACAATTTGAAGATTCAAAACAATTAAAGGAGAGGAATCACCGCAAAATGAGCTCCGTGTACATAACAAAGGTATATTATATATAAGAAATCAATGGAAATGATTCTCAAAATTGCATTCGATTTTCGAATTCTTTTATGTATAATATAATTGGAATATGGAAAGAGGCAGGTGACAATTAACATTACATTTCCCCTCAGCACTTCTTTTCCGCAAATACAAAATCCTATCGTGTACAGTCTATTCGGTTCTTATCTTTTTTTTCGTGAATTAATTAACTCCGCCCCTCAGAAAAGATTTTTTCCTTGCAGAATTCCTTGCTTCATACAGGGGCAAATGGAATGTCACCATCTTGTGTCATCTTTTCTCACTTGAAAATTGTCTATCGAGATGGCGACATTCCATTTGCCCCTGTATGAAGCTAGTAATTCTGCAAGAAAAAAATATTTTCTGAGGGGCGGAGTTAATTAATTCACAAAAAAAAAGATAAGAACTGAATAGACAGTACACAGTCTGGAGTCTGTGCATTCTACAATTGATGTGGAACCCACACACCAAAATCCAAATCAAAAGCTGTGTGTGTGAACACGGCATTTTCCCATTAAATTATAATTATAATTTATTATTTATAGTTGTTCAAAGTCCAATCAACATGTGGACATTATCATGAAATGGATATGCAAAATATGTTCATGCTCTTCAGACCCTCGTTAACTCTCGACCTCTTTCCACGAATCTTTTCTCACATTGAAATTCAAATTCTAAATCGTATAGAACATATATATATATATATACCCATCTAAATATTCGAGTAAACATTTTTATAGGCAATTTCAAAAGTCCTCCCTCCCTTTTGAAATTTCCTCAAAATGTGTCAGCGGATTTGATTCACAAAGGAATCATCCTTACAAAATATTTATTTTTCCTTACAAAACAACTTGCTCAATTCCCCCTCATCAAGATTTTATATAGGAACTTTTGATATATCTGCGCGGTTTATATATATATATAAAGGATCAAAAGCATCCATGGGAAGAAATACAAGGATGATTCGGCTGTTGTTGTGCATTGTCTCATTCACATTGTGCGCTCTTCTCCTTCAAGTCCAAGGTCACTCAGGATTGCATAATACAAAATTTGCATTGTCAATTATCAATTAGTCTGTTTTTTTTAGCAATATTAATTTGTGTGTGTGTGTGTATATATATATTTTCAAAGCTCTGCCCGTTCCCGCTCAGTCTCTCAATGGGAATGGAACCAGGAACCAATGGGATTTGGAGACTTCCGACTCGATCCAGGTCGTCAAACAAAAAATCAAAGATAAATTAGGTATGGAAACTTCCCTGTTTTTCGTTTTCATTTTCTTTTTAAAAAATGGACAAATCCCCATTTTTATAGTGACTTTTGAAGAAAATTGAACAGTGGGGATTTCCATTCCCCCCTGAAAAAAATAAGATGGCTGAAAATGTCACGAGAAATGGACGTCTTTTTGGTGGAAAAATAAGTCAAAATCCATGGGAATTCGATGACATTTCGATGTCATGTCTTTTGTGCATGGCAAAGTCGTTGACTTTGCATGTATATTTTTGAGAGGAAATTCACGTATTTTTTTTCTCAATATTTTGATGTCATTTCCATGTGGGATATATATGCATGTCTTTTTGAACGTCTTTTTTTCTTTGAAATTGAGCAAAATAAAAAGCAGCCGCATAGGGATTTGAACCCTGACCTGACCCTGACATTAATCTCGTCACCACATACCAGGCACAGATTAAAGATCGCTCGCTTCACTCGCCCTCCCTACCAGATATGCTGGTTGATTGGAAATAATTCAGCCACAGGAAAGAAATTGTTTTTGTAGTTTTATCTGTACGCGGTGATTTCAAGGATA
>JAIUND010002865.1:0-19262 GCA_034699125.1 Gisinianus flammeolus | reverse complement strand
TGTTCAAAAAAGTTGGTTTGACAAAACATGTCGGAGCGAAATTTTTGTGGCACAGAATTTTGATTTATGACCGCTGAGGGACTCCCTTTAACACACTGTGCAATGTTGAAAGATTCACATGCTAAATTTGAGTCTGAAGAAGAAGATTTGCAGATACAACTTTCCAAAGTTTCCAGTTCCAGAAACCATCCTTCTTCAGTCTCATCCAAAGGATAGTGCCAAGACTCTTCACAAAACCTTTTCCAATGACCACAAGAGAATCCAGGACAAGTTGAAGCAAATACGGGTAGATAAAGTAAAAGAGAATAAAGTACCTCCAACATTTGACGAGTTTCTCTTGGACCTTGACTTGACCCTCGAAGTTTATTTAAATATCATTCGTATTGAAATCAAAAGACCAACAATTTACTTGAAAAGAGATGCAGATAGTGCCTACATCAACGTCTACAACAAAAATCTCATGAGAGCCTGGAATGGAAATATGGACTTACAATTTGTATTGAATCCTTATGCTTGCGGCAAGTACATAGTATCCTATATCAGTAAATCTGAATCTAGAGTCTCTAAATTGTTGAAAGCGATTTCCAATGAGATAAAGAAGGGTAATTTGTCAGTAAAAGAGAGGCTTTGGAAGTATGGAAACTGTTTCCTGAATGGGTCCGAAACGAGTGCTCAGCAAGCAGTCTTTGAGCTTTTGAGTTTGCCACTTGTCAAATCGTCGGAAGATTGTATCTTCATAGCCACTGGTCTCCCGGAGGAAAGGACTGGATTGTTAAAATCAAAAGCTCAGTTAGAAGCCATGGATGAGCATGACACAGATATCTACTGCTCTTGTCTGTTGGATCGCTACATCAGAAGACCCGATGAATTGAATGATCTTTGCATCGCAGATTTTGCCTCCTTTTACCGTTTTTTCACCAGACTCCCTAAACCAAATTAGAAAAACAAGAAAGAGAATCTTCAAGATGGTGTGGGTAAAGAGGAAGATGACGAGGATAATGATGAGATTCAAGAGGTTGGAAATAATTGGCTCCGATTGAGGAACAACACTGGTTTTATCCGTCGTCGAGTTCATCCCATTGTCATTCGATATCGAAGGTATAATTTTAAATTGGATCCTGACATTTACAACCGAGAACAGTACATGTTGTACGTTCCGTGGAGAAATGAAGAGGACGAAATAATACATCAAGAAAAGAAAAATATCTATGACAACAACATTCAATTAATTGAAACAAATCGAGAGAAATATGATCCAAATCACCAACACAAATCAGTGGAAGAGGCTTTGAATGAAGTAAGTGATGATGATATTGAGAGTGATAATGAAGTAGCTGATCCAGACTTCCAGCATCTCTATGAAGAAGAGACGGACGTCCCAGTCTTTGGTGCTCCAAAGGAAAAAGATGAAGATGCCTGTGCTCAGAAATTCCCTGTTGAACCTTTGCTCCCCTTCGAAGAGTACAATGAGATGATCGGAAAACTCAATGAGAAACAAAAACAATACTTTGACCCCGTCATCAAACAATTTTCTTTGAATTCACAGTTTTTTCATTACATTGCTGGAAGTGCCGGGGTAGGAAATTCATTTCTCATAAAGACAATAATCCAAGCTGTGTATCGAATGTCTTTTTGAAGGTAGCTGGAGTGAATCCAAGTCACCTAAGGGTACTCAAGGTTTGTCCTACAGGAAAGGCAGCCTATGAGATTGAGGGTGTTACTCTCCACTCAGCCTCCTCTCTTCCCTGGATGCTTGGAAATGGTCTCTCAAAATTGGACTCAAGCAAGCGAAATACATTGCGTTCTTTCTTTCAGAGACTGGATTTAATAATAATGGATGACGTTTCAATGACTAGTGATGCCATGTTTTGGGCAGTAAGCTTCAGACTCGAGGATATTATGGGAACAAATAAACCCTTTGGAGGAATCCCAGTTCTTTGCTTTGGAGATTTTCATCAAATTCGGCCAGTGGGAGGATCTTACGTCTTTCATCCATCCAAGGATCCCATCAGTACAGTTTCCGGTCCAGTATTATGGAGAAATTTTCCATATTTTGAACTAACGGAAATCATGAGACAGAAAAATGACCTTCCATTTGCAAATGCTCTCAATAGTTTGGCTGTTGGGGAACAAACTGAAGAAGAAATTAAAATTTTCAAAAGTCGAGAGATTGGGAAAGACCTCCAACCTCCAAAGGACTGTGTCAGATTATTCCACTCCAATGATGAAGTAGATGCTTACAACTCCAAGTACTTAGAGCAACTTGATACGGAAGGTTGTCATGCTGTCGCCTTTGACACGGTTCAAGGAGTAAGAAATCCAGCCCGAAAAGCAAACGTCTTAGAATCTGCCAAGAATATGAAAGTTAAAGAAACCATGGGTCTTCAGTGTTCCATCCATCTCAAAGTTACAGCTCGCTACATGATCACCATCAACATTGATGTTCCAGATGAAGAAGTAAATTGAACTACAGGAGTCCTGAAGAAGATTACTTATGGAAAATCAAAGAAGAGTGGCCAGCGAGTTCCTATCCGACTTTTCTTTGATTTTGAAAATAAAAGGATTGGCCGAAATTTTAGGAAATTGTACAAACAAAAGCACGGGAAACTCGAGAATGATCTTTGGACTCCAATTGAATTGATTAAAAGAGAATTTGCACCATATTCAGCAGACGAGATCAAAGTCGTGCGAATACAATTTCCAGTTACCCCAGCTCAGGCGATGACCTATTGGAAAGCTCAAGGTGCAACTTTCTCTTGTATAGTTGTCAAAGTTAATCCCCGAATTAGTCGACAACAGCTCTATGTAGCCGTGTCCCGAGTCACAGAAATTGAAGGTCTCTACATCGATGGAACGTTTGTCTCTCCAGTTCCTACAAAATTGGACGATCCAGTTTAAGTCGAACTCAGTCGTCTGAAGAGGGATTGTTTGATCAATTTGGATGTGGATAAGGAGATGGAAAAGCATCCTGAAGGTCCTGTGCTGAATGAAGAAATCGAGCCAAGTGATGAAATTCTGCACGAGGGTAGAAATGTAGATGAAGAAGAGGTTGTGGAAGTTCTTGCAGATGATGTTGGAATCGACTTGAGTAAATTCTTTCAACTTCACCCAGATGCTACTAAAGACGGGAATCACCTTCACCAAAACAAGAATAGCTGCTTCATAGACGTGTTTTTTAATTCGTTCTTCCATAGTCGGTCCCATTTTGATAATCTGCCTGAGTTTCAACAAGCGGACACGGAATTTGTGAGACGAATAAAGATGAGGATCACTGCTATTGTTGTGGAACTAAGATCAACACTAACAGTACAAAATCCTACAATGAACGCCTTCCGAGTGGATTTTTCTGGAATACAGTCAAGAGTTAAAGGAGAATACCACGACGTTGGTGAGTTCATAAATGAAGTCTTTATTCATGGTCTGAATGCTCCTTCCTTTCTTCAACCCTTGGGCAGCCATCTCTACATTGTCAATCAAGGATTTGGTCAAGATTTTAAAACAAAGTGTACCATTGACAATCTTCTGTTTCATTCCATGGACTACCACGGAAGCTTGCGAGCAAGTGATAGGTCCTATTTTGACTGCCTCCCACAAGTCTCTCTCATTGTTCAAATATCTGTTGTTCGCGGCTGGAGAGAAATGATTGTCATTCCTAATGTAAAGTTAAATGTATCCAACTTTGTGAAAGAAAGAAAAGATGATGGATCATTCGCACAACCAACCAACCTGGAAGCCAATTGGATGTATCTCTCTGCCATCATTTGCTTTGAAAGGAGAAATCACTTTACTTGTTATCTACGTCACGCGAATGGCTGGATTTTTTCAGATGGAATGAAATTGAGAAATCGTCGAGTTGACAACTTTGAGTCGGATCTAAACAAATTCGTCGAGTCTCCGACCAATTTATCCCTGGTCGGATCTTCCGAAGAAATCAAACGTATTCTCACTTGTGGATACGTGTTTGTGTACACTTAGGCATTTTTTCACGAAAGTGGACCAAAAATTTCACAATAGGTGAGCTGAAGCACCAACCAAAAACCAGCGGCAAGTTGTAGGGGCCTCTTTATCCTCGCTTCTTGTGACGGTCGAAGTCTGGGTCTCATCAGCTAATAGACTTTGGCCACGGAGCAGAAGAGGGAGGCGTCCTCGTCGCCTGTTCTGGAAACATTTTTTTTGTATGCAAAGAAATGGCTAACTCCCTCACTTTGGAAATAAAACAACAAAGTACTTAAAAAAAAATCCATACTTATTCAGTATAGCCTCATGCTTATGTGCCATTTCATTGTAGACAAACAACGGACAGACGAAAAATGTGCGCTTACTATTGCTCGCTCCCTGTTAAGGTACTCCTGTACCATTGTTTATTACTTAATTGTCCCCATTTAAAATTTGAAACTTCCCATGAATCATCATGAGTTTTCCAGTTTTATGTGGACAGTAAATATTAAATATTTGGACGACACGTGTATAATTTCCTTATATAATAACTTGTGGTAAGTATACATTTTGGCAATTAAATGGAAGTAATTGAAAACGGAATTCGCGTCCATTTGCTCACACTTTAATGGATTACGCTATACCTGTAATTAAAAGTTCACACGACGTAAGAGAGAATAATTGTTCGTCTTGGGGAGAGCGAGTAATTTTTAATTGCTAATTAAAATTTAATTGTTCAGATATCCAAGCTGTTAAAGGTAAATTGAATGTATAAACGACAAATTCAACGTGTAATTACTAATTATGAATTATTCTTGGATGATAATTTGTGAGAGAAAACCGACCGATCCAAATCCAACCTTGTTATTAAATTAATCATTTTAATTTCCACTCTCGAGTTTCTATCAAAAGTTGGAGATTCTCAATTTGCAAAACACGAATTACCATTTACAATACGGGAAAATCAATGGATTTTCCATTTGACCTTTGGCAGCAGGTCAACGAAATTAAGGAAAATAATTATAGTTCGTTTGTGAACTTAACCGACGATACATCCTAATGTTAATAGTTAGAGGAACCATCATGGGAATTTAGAGGTATATATATATATGAGGAGGCGATCAAGTGAGAGCCCCGTGTTAAGCTCGGTCCTCGAATTCCTTTTTAGCTGCGCAGGAGCAGCTCGGCCGGTCCACGAACTCATTAAGGCTGGTCACGTGTGGCTCCTCCCCCTTCTCCTCTTCACACCCCTCATCCCGCTCCTCCTCCGTCCCCCCGTCCTGTTTCCCATTTACTTCGACTACCACCGCCGTCTTGACTTTGACTCCCACCTCCACATGCGCCCCCGGCCCTGTATGTATGTCCAGAGTAGGCGTTCCACCCGCAGCGACTGTCACCGGCAATGTCAGTCCCGCTGATGGAATCCCACCGGAAAAAATTGAGGCTGGCGGCGAGACAGCTGGGAGGAAAGCCGTCGCCGGTGGTGGGACCACGACGACGGGCACGTATGGAGGCGGTGGTGGCACATATGCGGGCGGGAGGACCGGGACGGTGGGGACGTATGGCGGAGGAGGTGGTACAAAGGGCAAGAGCGGATTTGGGGGCGGAATGGGAATAGGAATTTTGGGCACAGACACTTCCGAGATGATGGAGGACAAATCCGGGAATTTGACGATGGGAATGTCGGCTATGACGGGTTTAAGACCGTCGAGGAGTTGTGGCGGAAAGGGATTCGGCTGTAGTGAGACACGATTCACAATAAGGACGTTCCCACCGCTTCCCGCCCCCGCCAGGGACGGGTCCCCGAGTACGGGTCCACTACCACCGGAACCACTGGCCGTCCCAGTGGCTGCACTTCCGGTTCCGCCGACGGCGTTCCCAATGGCCGTGCCGAAACTGTAGCCGGCGGCTCCGTCTGCGACGATCCCGAACGCTTGATCAAAGATGCGGCCCGTTTTGGAGGGGAGCGGCTTGACGTCGTCGTTGACCAGGTCCACAGCGAGCTTGGAAATCCCTTGGAGTTTGGCCTGGTCACCGTTAATGGCGACTTCGGAGGCGCTGATGACGGCGTCCATGGCTTGTCCTCCCGCGACACCCCCAGCAACCGCACCCACTGGACCCCCCGCAAAGAATCCACCGACCCCACCTCCGATGACGCCCACCATCCGACTCGACGACTTCATGATTTCCTTGCCCCGCTCCGTGTCGCCCACGGCGAAATGGATAGAACCTGTGCGTGATTGTGTATTATGTAATCAAAAAGATTGTAAGAACAAATGTTACACATGACCCCAACGGACGGGTGTTCAAACGGAGACGGGTCGGGTCGGGTCCGGACCCGTTTGGGTGAAACTCGAACAAAGGTTACACTAATATGTGGGCACATGCAAATTATAAGTATATAGGAAAATGATGGGGGACCTTTGACATGGCCGACGGCGGGGATGGAGTCCACGACGCGCTCCAGGCCCTTGGCAAATTCGACTTGGAGATCCCGCGCTTTGTCCAAGTCCCCACTGATGGCATAGCCCGCCGAGGCAATCTGTGAGATGACGGGGAACGTGTTGCGGTAGGCAAAGTTCTCTTGAGTGAGCCGAGCACCGGTGGCGTCACCGAAGGTGACCTGCGTCAGGGATTTGAGTTGCGAGACCACCGGGATACTGTCCACATTCCCCATGATCACACAGGCCCAACTTTAATAATATATAGAGGAAATTAAAAAAGGGATAAATTTGATGGAGTTTGTCTCTCTCGTTATATATAGCTCTATATAAAACAAACTAATGTATATCGTACGAATCTCAGAGACTTTTCACAATGTGCCACCGTCTGGCCCGAGTGTCCGTGGACTCAGGACGCACATTTGGAGTGCAAAAGGTTAAATACAACCCCTGCCTCTCCTCTTTTGCATTGGATTTTCGCAGGAATTCATCTGGCCAGAAATGATTGTATATTATAGTTGTATATACACACACATTGTGTGTGCTTTCTGTGTGGGTAAATGTGTGCGTGTGGGGAGGAATGAATGTGGCAAAGTCAACGACGTCAAAGACATGAGGGACACGTATATTATTATACATATTGGCCTTGTGAGATGGAATTGATATTAATTGATATTAATTGATTAAATGATCCTTCCCAACTCCAAACCTGTTTTTTGTATATATATGCGATGAGAGCTCTGATGAGTGTCTGTGGACCAAATCATCAGAATGTCAATTAATTCTTTCCGCTGTGTCTGTGACTTAAATTGTCACACCACTCTAATATAGACGTCCATTTGAGTTGTATATTATATTGGGGCAGACGGCGGACAGAATCAAAACATGCCTGCGGATGTACTACGAAAACTCTCGCCCATGAACTTCTTTCTCGAGGACAAATTAATATTCACTGTATAAACTTGTCTCGTTTTGTATACAGTTCAATCGAGGGACACGGTTTTAATTTGAAAATTTGTTGAGGACAGCCTTATAGATTTACTGGTTGATTCTCAACGAATGTCATATTTGTTCACATCCATACAGAGTCCAAAAGTGTCAAGTGTATATAAAGTGTATAGTGTTTATTCAGTGAGTTCTCCTGTATGGGCTCACCCACAATTCAACTTTATTTTTTAAGAGCCGCGACGACTTGGCTTTTCTATATTTTGTTTATACACTTTTCGACTGTTAACATCGGCAAGATGAATTTGCCCGGTGTGTGGCTGGGTGCCGTGGTGCTCGTCTACCTTGTCCTCACTTTGTCTGCCAGTGGGAGTGACGGCTCCGCCTCCAAACCCAAGTGTGAAGAGACGCCACATTGCAAGTACTGCTCCTGCCCGGCTCCCTACAAGTTGTGCATGTACAGCGGGGAGGATGTAACAGGTACACCACATGTATACGTATCGTCTGTTAAGTGCATCACAAAGGAACTATAATTATTTTCCTTAATTTCGTTGACCTGCTCCAAAGGTCAAAAGGGCTGGAGATGGAGTTTTGGGTCCTTCGACATTATTGTCTGCCGTGACCTTTTCTGTCACCCTGAATTTTTTCACAATTTTATACCCACGCAGTCGTACATATAGCATTTCCGCAAATTAAGGAAAATCGTTATAGTTCGTTTGTGAACTTCACAGACGATATGTACATTTTGTGTAAGACAAAATCCAGTGTATTTATATGTGTGTACAATTGTAGGTATATGTGTGTGTGTGTGTGTGTTTAGGTGAAATGCGGGCAATCAAAGGGTTTCCGAAGCACGGGGGTTGTGTGGACGTCTCCCTGGTCGGTGGCATCTCCTCCATCCGGCTCTCCAACGGTACGGCCTGTGTCCGAGTCTACTCGCGAAACAACTGTCGCGGCCACACTATTGCTCTCCATGGCGACGGCGAGGACTCCTCCTCCTCCGGGACGGACCTCAACCTCAACACCCCAGCCATCAACTTCAATAACCGGATCCAATCTTTTACTGCCTGCACTCGACGGGATATGCCCGCCAGGTCAAAGTCCAAATGTGGCCGCTTCCCGCAGTCGCAGTCGCAATCGCATCAGTCGCAGCAGTCACCGACTCTCCGACGAAGGCGTAAGCGGGCCATTGAGGACTACATGTGCCCTCCTCGCGGGGTGAGACCCATCATTCCCATGTTTATCGGCCCGGAGGAGGGTCCGGGTGCACCAAACCTCGTCGAGGACGGGCTAATCTCGGACACCCCCGGCTTCGAGGGCGAACTTGTGTATCAAGTCTGGCGACAAACCCGCGAGCGGAACGGCTTCCAGACGGTGGATTTCCTCCGAGTCCGCTACACTCACGTCCCGCGACTCAACCTTCACGGCCGGAATGGTCACGAGCGGGTGAACCGTCGGCGATCCCCCTGTCCGGAGGCACGTCAAGCCATCCCCGCACACGTCCGCAATGCAATTGGACTGGCAGAAGCGAATGATCATCCCGCCGCTCCGGGGCTCCTCTACTCGCCGGGGCACATCATTTTCGACCGGATATGTGGGCCTTCTGATCAGGCCTGGAATTTCTTTGTCCAGTACCGGCCCTTCAATACTCCGGATTGGTATAGACAAGTGGAGGAGCCCCTTCACTCGGCCCTTGAGGAACTGTACCGACTCCATGACGTGGACTCCCTGGAGCACTTCCCCATTGACATTGAGTACTCCTTCACGTACCCCGAACAACCCGTCTCCCACATCCCGATTGGCGTCTGGTTCAACGTCCTGCCCGCGCCTCATGCGGACAATCCCGCCGAGGATCTGTGGATCGTCCTGGACGTACTCGAAGAGAACGTCGGTTTCTATTATAATAGTCCGCCGTAATAGTCAAAAGACCAAAATATTGGCTATATTTCCCTGACGACCGTTGAATTACTCAATTCTGTTCAATAAAATTGAACGATTGGACCGATTTTTGAGACATGTCAACTTTTATTTCATTTACTGAACACGAAAAAGAGTCAAGAAATCGGGAAACATATGGATTTTTGATTTTGGCGCACTCATTTTACTTATTTTTGTTGTATTTGTATTTTTGTATTTGTATTTGCTCTGACTTTGAATTGGAAATTTCGAAACGCCCGCTCTACCAAAGAAACGATGGAATTAAAATGGATGATGTGTGTCCGTCCGTTCAGGTGAACTACATTTGAGATGGCCGAGGAATCCGGGTCGACAAATCCCGGAGCAGCACTCGTCATCCACTCGACAACCCATCCCAATAGGTCTGCAACATCTTCCACTTCCGGTACATTTCCCCGCACAACACTCTGAGTGCTCCGTGCATTTCTCTGTAGCCTGCTTGCAATTACACTTCCCCGAAATCCCGTCACAATCCGATCCACAACATTCCCAATCGTTTTCGCATACTTCACCCGGATTTAGACAGACGCATGCGCGTCGCTGGCAGATCCGAGTGGAGCAGTCCGAGTCCCCGCAACAATATTCACCCAACTCTTTCGAGCCCTTTATATTATGCAAAACAAAAAAACTTCAATTTATGCAACGAAAATTTCAAAGAAATGTGGGAAATGGCTGATTGTGAAACTGAAAGACATTGACATTTTTGAAATGTTTGAATTTACCCGCTGAGAACAAGTTGAAATGTCAATCTCAGTTGAATCACTTTGGCGGTCAGATCCAGATCGCTTCCGGCTCTGAACGGATGTCAAAAATGGAGTGGTGAGAAGAAGAACCGCCGCCGCAGCCACTGATGAGAATCTGAATAAAGGCGGCAAAGTCCCCAGTTTCATCCCTTCAAAATTCAAATTCAAATTAAAAAAGAACCCTTTAAAAACAAACAATAATCACAAGAAATCCGGGATTTTTCTCTAGCCAAACGAAAACAAAACGAATGGATTTTTGTTTGACTGTTCACGGTCGGTTGACTTTTGACTTTAATTCCTAATAATGAAAACGAAGGTTTTGGTATTGGCATTGGCATCCTCAGGAAAGGAAGCTGACGATGCGAGATGAGTTGAGAAATAAATTCAAATGTTCAAATTCCCATTGCGTTTGGAAGTTGGTGGGAATTTCAAAAGGATTTTCCACACCGCGATAACGAGGAAAATTCCATACACTTAATACTTAATGGATTTGTTCGTGAGTGAATTGAATTTCCGCTTAAAAATGAAAAATGTGCATTAGACGAATGCATAAGAAACTCGAATTAAGGTTGGATTTGTTTTAATAGTGTGGGAAAATCTCAAATTTCCCCATTTAATGTACGAAAAAGATACTGTTTGGAAACACTCTGGATTCAAATTTCTCATTGTTTTTCCTGCATCGTGTATATATACATATTTTGTATGTATTTCATATATATATATAGTATTTCTGTGTAATTTCCGCAGTCAGACATTTCAAAGCCTTTTTCCCGCTGCCCGTTGTTCACTTGACTTTATATAATAAAAATTTATCGATCTCGTTTCCTTTGTGTTTGCTTTTCTTCATTCGTCCTTCCTTTTGTTCCTTATATTATTTGTACGGCACATAAAAGGAATGTTGTGGAACATTTCCAGAGTGAAAGAGTCACGTTATTGTTGAACATGAAATGGTAATAATTAACAAGTCACACGTAACCAAATACAGGTTACGTAACTTGTTTACCCGAAGTTCCCCTGTGGACAACGGATTGAAAACCGGCTTCAAACTGACCTAAATTTCAATGTGCACTCAACAACTCATAAATAACCAATGCGGATTTTCAATTTTCGAATACAAACCAAACTCAAAAACAAAGGAAATACATGAATAAATTACGGCCTAAGTATACTGAACATGTACATAGTCAATGCGAGAGAGCGAGTTGATTATATATATATGGACTTTACTTTATACTCCATTTAACATTTCACAATTTCCCTTCTCTTTGTTTCACACTCGAGAAAAGTCAACCATTCCTTTTCACACAGTCCCACACTTCCACACCTCTTTCCCGCATGTGAAAGCTCTGAGAAAAATTCAGCAAATTCAGGGGATTAAAAAAATTTTGCAAATTGGGAAAATTCAGAAACTTCGGCAAATTCCGAAAATTCAGAAACTTTGGCAAATTCCGCAAATTCAGAAACTTCGGCAAATTCCGAAAATTCAGGGAATTCAGAAACTTTGGAAAATTCCGAAAATTCCGACTTTTTTCCATCATAAGTTTTGAAATTTGAATTTGGGATTTGACATTGAAAAATATGTTGACACGAGAGGACTTGAAATGGGTCTCTGGGGCCTTCTTCGTCATGTCCTGGCTGAACGCTCTGCCGGTCACGCTGGACCCTGAAAGTGGTCACATGAGATGCGTGGACTCGGTCTGGAGGAAAGTCCTATTCAAGACCTGGCAAGTCCTGGTCATGACCTACGCAGGCTTCACAGGGCTCCGCTGTGTCTTCCACTTTAAGGGCTACGAAACGGGAGATGGATGGGAGAAAATCCCGATTATGATCATGGTCAGCATGTTCTTCATTTGCATGGGGCCCATCGCCATATTCATGTACGACAAGTCGCGGGAGCTCAATGTCAAACTGTACAATGAAATCCTTCAGATTCGGAGAGGAGAAGAGGCGGAAGCTGTTGCTGCTGCTGCTGGTGCTGGTGCGGGGAATGCCCTGGGGCATCAAAAGACGCTGATGGATCTGCTCGTGATGTTCTGCCCATTTGGAATCTATGGCTGTCACGTCGTCCCACCGATGCTCTACTTCAAATACCCGGACACGCCCATCCTTCTCATTTCCATGGTGGCGAAGGAGGGACGGAATTTGTGGACGGTGACCGGATGTCTATCCATGGAGCTCGTTCTCTACTCCATTGCACTCACTTGGTGTGGATACCTTGTCTTCATGGTCCTCTCCTTTGTCATGACTTATCGTCGCGTGGCGGAGATGGCCGTCGAGGAATTGAGGTGAGTTTATTCGGGAAAATTGGGGATTTATATAGTTAATCGAGGGTTCAAATCTCGGGAGGGGCAGATTATTTTGAAGTTATATATTTTGAGAGCATTTTGTTTCTTTTCTGCGGTGGTGGACTTTCATACGCTTTGTCGGGAAAATATGGGATTTTAAATAAGTCTAGGGTTCAATTCCCAGTTGCAGCACAGTTTTTTTTGTTTGATGAACTTTTGCTTGCCTGTATTTTATAGGGATGAAGAATTGAGTGTGAATGAAAAGCTGGAGAGTTCCTACACGACGCTCCGCCGTCTCTTCCTCCAACTCAAATTCTTCAATCTAACTTTCTCCCGCCCACTTTTCCTCATGAAGACATTTGCTCTGACAAATTCGGTGGCGGGTGGGTTCGCAGCACTTCGCCTCTTCCATGAACATCCGTTGATGGCAATGATGTACGCGGTCTGTGCATCCGATTGCATCATTTGTTACGTCGCCATGTTCCAAATCGCTTTCCTCATCACCCACAAAATGAATGAGTTCAAGAAAATGGTGGAAATTGAAGGTGGCGGATTGACGGAGCATCAGCGGAGGCGTAAGTTTCGGATGGTCCTTCGAGCCGTCCCAAAGTTGGCGATTCAAGTGGGCGGTTTTCATGTGGTTGAGCGGGAAAGTGTCCCGAAATTCGTGGACTTTGTGGGACAACAAATTGTCGGTCTCCTCATCTCTTTCTAAAATCTATAAAATCTATATAGAATCTATATAAATATAAAAATCCACTCAATGATTCATTCCATTTTTTCAGTAGGATTTAAAAAAAATGGAACCCCATTCATGAGTGAAAGCTCCTCCCACTTTTATCCTTCCAAAAGCCTTTTGCGTGGCAAAAAAGGCTTAGTAAGAAGAATTTTCTTAGAATTTAGAATTTTCAAGCTATTTCAAAGAATCCTTCTTATATACTTTTCAAGCTATTCCACGCATCATGATTCCTGTGAACCCTCAGCAATCCGAAAAAAAAAAGTTTGAAAAATAGCGGAAATCAAATCAAAGGAATTCAAATAAGTCCGGCTGCGGACGCGGGGACATTCATCAAGAGCACATTAAAGAATCTTAGTCAATTTTTACAGGGCGATTTGTTTGCGAGGAACAAATTTCCTGAAAAATAAAATAAAATCAAATCTATAAACTCAGCAAACTAAACTTTGCCCAATAATTATGTCAAAACAAATGAGCGACATATAATAAAAAACGCTATAAATGATTGCTTTTTTGAGTTGTTTTATTATGTGCCAGAATTTCCGGGTCGTGATGAACTCCGTAGATATTGGCAAAGACCATCGTTCCTTTCGGGATTTCATACCCTGCAAAAGTCACATCCGTCATTGTTTTGTGGTGAAGTCCGAGGGGGATAATCGATGAATAGCGAAGGAGTTCGTAGATCAAAGCGTATGCATACGGCATTTCAATCCGATCTGAAAGAGACGGAACTCAAGAATCCCCAATGATGATGTCAATTTCCAATTGGAATTTTTGTTGAACTGCTGGATCACGGGCCAAGTAAAATAGAAGCCATTCCAAGGAAGTGCTCGACGTTTCCATTCCGGCGAAAAACAGGTCGCCATTAAAATGTTCCACAAAATTCCCTGTAAAAACAGTTGAGAATGTGGGAAAGAAAATTACAAATGTCGTTTGATAAACTGTCGTGTGATAAACTCACGATCTTTGTGGAAACTGGAGTTGACATCTGTCGTGTCTTCAACTTTATCCAGGTAGGAATCTGTGATGTCTCGGGGTTGACCTTTGACCCAAGTCAATTTGTGTTTCCTCACTTGAATCCCAAACCAATAAAACATTTCTTTGTACCCGTCAACCCGGGCCTGAGTCACTGAAAGTTGACCAAATGTCAAAATCTGAGTCATCGTTTCAATCCAGGGCATGAAAAAAGCCAGTTGCGAAATCACCGAACCCAAATTAATCAATCTGGAAAAAACAACAGTAATTAAACACAGGTCGAACGCTGAGATGTCAAAGCTGGAACAGTATATTGTGCAAAATTGTACACTGATTGACATTGGAATTTAGATATTTATAATTGTACGCAAGTACTGATAAATTTGCAATATTCTTTGTTACTTTTCTTGGACAAATTTAGCAAAATGAGCAATGTCTTTAGAGCTCAGTTTTTGACTGATGATGATTGGCCACAGGGAATTGATGATGGCTGCACTAAACAAATGTGACACCAGAATCGGAGTTCCACTCTGTTCTTTCATTTGACCAACGAATTGGCAGAGCCCATCTTGGATTTTGGATTCGATGGACTTCCGGCCCACACCAAAATCCCTCAAATTCCTCAGACCAAACATGAAAAAGGACTAAATAAACTAAATAAACCCGAAAAACGCCATTTTCAAAACATGATCCTGTCCAAACGGCGGGGAATTTAAAAAAAAATAAAAAATATTGGTAAACTCATTTAGTCTAGTGTTAATTAAAAAAACTTCAAAGTTGAGAAATTCAGCAGTTTTAAAAATGGCATGTTTTTCCATTGAAAACATCATTTTTTAAAAAAATCATAATTCAAAAACTGGCGCCAATTTCAAAAAACAAAAAAACATCGGTCCCCTAAAATGAATTGAAAAAAAAAAAAAAAAAAAAAATGGCGCCAAAAACGAAATTTGAATGTGACCTTTGGAGAGGTCAACATTTGTCCTAAGGTCACCCCGAGATAAACGCCATATAATCTCTTCTGCGCATGCCCAAAAACATTTTCATCTTTCCTCTACAAATAGCTTCCTCAATCGTGTCGATATCTTCACTACTTCCAGAGATATGGTTTTTTACTTTTATGACTATCATTGTGGATCACCCTGTAGTGCAACCTATAGGAGTGCGGACGGGGGCCTGCACCACTACAACCGGATAGCAACCCATCCCGAGCCATAGTGACTGTGATTTCTTGTGTTAGTATTTGCGGGTACATCCCCCCTGTGTTTCTTTTCAACAAACTATATATATACATACTTATCGGAAAAATCAACTTAATTTGACTCAGAGTCTGACTAAAATTCCATATACATATACATACATATAACACGGCATAATACATATTCTGACTGACCTCGTCATCGTCATTTATGCGGCTATATGTATAATATGGAATACATACAATATAGCGAGAGTCTCTTTCCTATATCCATTATACATAATTACCTCGTCAGCACACACACACAACTATACTATTTATTTTTTACATAGAAAAATCAAAATTTATTGAAACAAATCAAGATGTTGGAGGAGATGTATTTAATATATTAAACCACATGTACAATTGAATTATTATCGAATAAATTAAGTATTGTTCTTTTTTGATTTTGGAATATAGAAAATAAATTTCTGAGAAATAAATAATTCATGCAGAGTATTTATAGTTGAGTTGTTTCGACATTTTAATAAATAGCTACCACGCGTTTTCCGATTTCCCGTAGTCTCGTAGTCGTGACCTGACCTCTCGTGACCTTGTTAGACGAAAGATATTTGACTTGGTTCATCATATTTCACCAGCAGCATACATTTTTCAAGTCAACATACATTTTGTTACGTCCATATACCAAATGTCCATAAATGTATCACCACATTTGCTTGCCAATTGACAGTTGCAGTTGGGAACTCGTCGCCGTCAGCTGAGAATTGACTGGTTGAATTAACATTACGCAAATGCTGAAATCTTAACAAATTCGTGGATTTGTCTACATGGTTGTGTTGTGCACGTATGATTTAGCTATGGCTTGCAAAAAAATGGGTGAAATCCGCTGGGAAAGAAAGGCACAGTTGAGAGATTTATATACGAACGGGAAATACATTGTTGCTTATGGCGCTCCATGTTAATTCCTCCTCCGCTCGCTCACACTCGCTTGTTCAATCCCCACATTCGATATTCTCTATATAGAGTTTGAATTGTTTGAATCACCACCCGAAATCCGTTATCATTCTTAAATTGCATGTGCATTTATTTTCTATTCAAATATCTTGAGCATGAAAACCTAAAAATAGATAAACCAGTCAGTTTTGCTTCCCTTTTTTATAATTGGAACCTCGAAGAAGTAAGTTGAATATGGCATATATGAATATAATATAATGAATATGAATATGAATATATGTAAGAATAAGAATATGAATATAAATAAAATCAATGCGAAT
Source organism: Gisinianus flammeolus (assembly GCA_034699125.1). NCBI lineage: Eukaryota > Metazoa > Arthropoda > Collembola > Symphypleona > Katiannidae > Gisinianus > Gisinianus flammeolus. Next base: position 2,776 of record JAIUND010002865.1, on the reverse strand, counting down.
CCCTTTTACAAATATGTTGGTGTTGCTACGGCGCTTGAGGAGCTCGGCCTGAAGAAAGAAGCAAACTTTGGCAATCTGTCGACTTCTTCCTGATGCGCATGCGCAGCGACCTCAGGCCTTGGCAGCGGTTATTTGTATGATTGTTTTAGCATGATTTAGTAGATTCCAGTGTTAATTTGAGACTGAGACTTGATAGTAATAAAAATGTGAAGCTCTTATAATAAAGTTGATTTGAAATGAAGTTGACCTCCCATGACCTTAATATTATTGAAAGATTGAATGCCTGAATTACAGTTGGTTTTGTTTCATTTGATTAGGTACTTTGAAGTCTTATTATATTAAAGAATTATATTAAGTCTTATTATATTATCTTAAAGAATCAATTCAAATTTAAAGTGAGCTACAAAATTTCCTAATTTAAATTTAAATGATGCCTACATCCAAATTGGTACAAGCAAAATTAACGTCAGAAATAACTTAAGTGTGTGAACAAAATAATTAATCAATAATCAAACATCAACATTCAGATTTTGCTCATATATTTTTGACCAATGAAAATGTGAAGAGATTATTTATTTTCCGTTGTTGCTACGGCGCTTGGGGACTCCGACGTGGGAAAGAGTCAAACTTCGGCGAGCGGCCAACTCCGTCCTTATGCGCGTGTGCAGCGACGTGAGGCCTTGGCCGCTAATGTTTATATGATTGATTTTAATACGATTTAGTAGAATTCAACAATATAATTTTGATACTCAGAATTGATAGTAATGAAAAATGTAAAGTTCATACAAGAAAGTTCATATTGATATGAAAGTGACTCTTCCTGAATTGAATATGATCGATCAAATGAATGTATGAACAATATGGTCCTTCTCACTAAAATTGAACCAACTTAAAAAAAAATACAGTCCACATTGAAGTTAAATTGTGAAAATCTCTACAAGTTTTCACGAGGGAGGGAAAGTGTCAAATAATGACGTCTAATTTATAAATGAACAAAATGTCCATTTACGGATGCGGGGAAAGCGCAGTGGCTAATCTATGCAAATTTTTTGATTGTGCTATTAGAAAGTCAGAACATGATTCACGAAAAACTGAGATTGGAAAATAACAATAACAGGAGCACTACATGTGGTTTTTAAAAGAAGCAAAGACAATGTCAGCTGAAAATCAGGAAGAGCTGGCTGCCGAATTGCTCTTGCTTCTCCGTGAGGAAGTTATGCGATTGAGAAAGTCAGCTGTATGGAAGGATTCAGATCCAGTCGTATTTATGCCATAAACTTTTTATGTAGAAGCAGTCAGCTCAAGTTGGCCCGGAAATCATGGTGGCGGAGCATACAACTACAGGCGCTATGAAAGGTCAAAGAGTATTGGAGCAGTCAGCTCATGTCGTGGTGGAGCAGTCAGGTCATGTCGTGCCTCGTGGTCAAGGTCAAGTCGTGGTGCAGCAGCCAGCTCATGTTGTGCCGCGTGGTCAAGGGCAGGTTGTGGTGGAGCAGTCAAGGCTGATTTGAGGATTTGGTAACATTTACATATTAACATTGCGGTTCCTTTATATAAGTAAATTTTATCCAATTGAAATTCCTTATCACATATGACTTAAGTAAAATTCTTACTTCATATTTAAGAAGGAAAAATAGTATAATCTTTTTCGTATGTACCTTTGCTTGTAAATGGTATTATTTAATAATTGTAGCATCAAATTTAGTCATTGTATTCATACTGGGTTTGAAAACCACCCATTCAATTGGATGAAAACTTTAAAGTAAAATCAAATCAAATCGTATATACCTTTCAGGTAAAAATATTATTTGGGAAATAGCAAATATATTTTCTCTTGCAAAAAGACTAAATTTAAAGTTCAACGCATGTCGAGCTTTTCTTATCACTAAATTGATAATAAGTATTAATTGGAGAAGTCTCTGAAGGAAAACAAATATAAGAAGATATGTTAAGAATAGGTTAAAGTGGGCATAATTTTCCATTGACTTTAGAAGACCATAAGAAGAGCTTTGATGAACTCAGAATTTTCATCAATACATTAAATGAAAGCCAGTTGAGTTTTTTCTGTTAATATTGAGTCATAATTCGTTAATTATAATTAGCTTCGGTGAAATGGAATTTAAAAAAGAGGTTTTCAAAACGGGTGTGGGCCATAAATTGCCACCCCATGGGGCATAATTTGCCATCCCTCTCACGCATTGGAGTTGTGAATGAGAGCGCGACGAGCAATAAACACGCTAATAGAATTTGTTTCTAAAGTCTAACAATGCTGGAGGATGAAAGCATATGACCCATACAGATGGAAAAATATGTCCCAGTCATCCAAGATAATATAGGTTTTGCTTTAATTGTGTAAAATCACGTTTAATATTAAATTTTTGACTTGAATTGGGTACTTGAACTCATTGGATTATAATCCCAACCGTGTTTTACATGCTTGTAACCAGCTGTAAGAACTCTGGACTTTCAGCATTTTTAGGGTAGCGAAGCTTCCCTTATAATCTGAGTAGATCCGTCCGTCCGTCCGTATGTCCTTCCGTCCATCCGTATGTCCTTCCGTCCGTCCGTATGTCCTTCCGTCCATCCGTCCATCCGTATGTCCTTCCGTCCGTCCGTATGTCCTTCCGTCCATCCGTCCGTATGTCCTTCCGTCCGTCCGTATGTCCTTCCGCCCGTCCGTCCATCCGTCCGTATGTCCTTCCGTCCGTCCGTATGTCCTTCGGTCCGTCCGTCCGTATGTCCTTCGGTCCGTCCGTCCGTATGTCCTTCGGTCCGT
>JAIUND010002864.1:0-19265 GCA_034699125.1 Gisinianus flammeolus | reverse complement strand
AAAAGGAAAACTCAAATACCTCTTAATCTAGATCGACGTCTATGACCCGTTATTGTATTCACAACTCCATATAGGATGATCATCTGATGTTGAAAGTGATGCAGGGTCTAACATATATAAATCATCATCCCAATCAAATCCCCATGTTCAACAATTCCAATTGAAGTCCTATATAACTTCATTTCATACCTTTCATACATATACAGATACTTTGCAATATAAGACATTATCATTTGGATTTGAAAAAAACAACGTTTGAGGAAAGCGAGGAGAATTTCCTGCGTCTGCTGTTGATTCACTTCTGAGTTCCCACTCGCACTGGCACATGCACAGGAGTACAAAAAACCTGCTCCCAGCAAACGCCCTCACATAATACAAAACGGCCCACTCCCACATTTTCTCGCCCGGAACTGTGGCAACCATTTTGGACTTGGAACGAGCCATTTCATACAGCGTTTCCACATGGCCATGATTTGAAGACTCTCATTCTTCAGATCCGAATCCGAATAGAGCGCCATTTTGTCCAGGATCCAAATTCCGTAGTCTCCCATCGACATTTCCCGCCCTTCGACTTTTGGAAAGGCTCCACATTTTTCTTGACGTGAGCGTTCAACTTCAACAGCTGTTTTCATTGCTACAACATCCAAATTTCCAAAGTCGGTTGAAGATTGTCGACTGACGCGTATATTTTCCAAGTGTGTAAATTAAAATTAAATACAATTTACTAATTTTAATTGTAAATTATGGTTTCTATAAACTACAGAAAGAAACAAAATCAAAATTGAGAAATTGTTTTCGTGATGAAACTTGAATTTCGCCAGATTCGATGTTTTCGCAAGGGAGTGATCTTGGCGGACAGCGGACAAAAAGGGAATCCCAGCGGACAACGGACAAGAAAATGGAAATCCCGGCTAATTATATAACTATATACAAATAGGTAAATTTATTTTGCCACTTATATACATATATTGTGAGAAAATGAGAATGAGTCGGTTGCTGGAGAGCCTTCGGATTGTCAGTGATGAAGAGAATAATTTTGGGGCCGTCCTTATATTTGCTCTTCAACTATAAGAAACTTGTAAACATTGTCACGGTCTCACAGCCCAACATTATTATAAGACATGAAAATTCGGATCTGGAACTCTCATCCGTTTTCACTTGGTCAAAATCTATACAGTGAAAATCTTTAGAAGAACTGGAAATTGACCTTCCTCTATCGTCAAGTTCGATTCTTTTGTCTTGATTCTAATTTGTGGCCTAATATATAAAATCACTTACATTGAGATTTAAATGTTTGGATCCGTCATGTTTGAGTCTCAGTATTTTGGCGGACTGGAATCATCTGGAACGGAACGACTTGAATTATACACTGTTAGAAAAACGGAATCCTATTAATTGTGTGTTATATGTCTGTAATCCTAAAGCCAGAAAATCGGATCCACAACCAGTTCCCCTTACATGCATGCACCAGCCGTAATCCCTTGGATTCATGTGTTTAGGAATCCAAATGATTCAATTTCAGGAATCCCACGGATGTGGTATTCTGAATCTACCGCCTTTCGTTCATACTTGATCCCAAGGATGCGCTATTCTAAATTGGAAGGATTTTCTTTCATACTTGATTCTAAGGATGTGCTATTCCAAATTGGTATGATTTCCTTTACTTGATTCTAAGGATGTTGTATACTTGGGATTATTAGTTTATTGGAATTATGCGAATTCCGCCTATGTTGAATCCAGAAGATTTCAAATATGCCAAATACTTGGGATTTGTATATTGGAATTGTGTGAATTCCGACCTACGTTGAATCCACAAGATTTCGTATGTTGTATTCTTGGGATTGCAAATGCTGCAATCCTGAGGGATTCCTGGCATGCGTAATCTCCAGGATTCAGATATATGGTAATCCCAAGGATACGGTTCATACATTACGCGAATGGGGGATATACAAAGGATTCCGGTCACGTGACTGGGTTTGGGATTACATTGGGATTGACAATTTTCTGAATCTGAGGGATTTCCTTTTTGTCCGCTGTCCGCCAAGATCACTCCCATTGTTTTCGCCAGGAAATTTTCGTGTCGGAAATAATTCAAGTTTTCCACACCAAATGTCCATTTTATTCCAAAATTCAATTTCTCATTAAGAAGCAAACGTTTTGTATAAATACAATTCCGTGCGGATTTGATTTGGGGATATTATAAATTGTAAAGGAGAGAAAGAGAAACAGTTTAACTTAATTCAACTCCCTCTGGACTATCAATTTCCACGACATAATCTTAGCTTTGAGACTTTTCTTTATAAATAGCAATTCATATAATTATCGACTGATTTATAATTACGTGTCGATCGAGTTTCCGAACCATTTTAGTTGCACTATAAAATATATCCTGAATTTATATTTATAAGCAAAATGGTGAAATATATGGATAATAAAATTTGAACAGACTTTTGAGGGATGAAAATGTGTGGTTTATTTTATTTTTCCTGATGCAATGCAATATTTAATTTATACAGATATATTACTTTTGTCAATTTGAGTCACGACACAAAACAACACAACGACAATAACAACATTAAATAAAAAACAAAAAATAACTATTCATTTTGCAACACGTATAAATTCTAATTTGAATGAATTTAACCTAAAAAAATGTACCCTTTGAGACTGGAAAAAGAGGAGGATCTAGAAAATACGGATACAATGATTGAATGCTTCAAATCAACGAGTGAGAAGAAGAAGTCCCACAATTTGATTCGCCACAAAATCCACGAATATTGGAACAGATTCCCGTTCGATGGTGTGAAATCCGCCGACGCTCAACGCCATCTCTGGAATTGACCTCAACACTTTCTCGCAGTGCTTCCGATAAAGCGGAGATTTTAACCCCGCGGAAGTCAAGCGGATGACACGTCGTAATTCTTCAGCCTTCTCCGGCACACCATACGTCAGCTGGAACATGATAGTGTAGCCAATTATGCATTCCACATTGGCAATGCCGTAGATGATGGCAAGGAGTGGATTTCGATGAACGATTCAAATGGCCGAGAACCCGCCCAAAACTGACAGAATCAGACAAATCAATTTGATGAGCCAAATCTCGCGACCCATCACCAAATTGAACAGTTTGAGTTGCGTCTCCAATTCTCGGTAATCCTCCAACACTTCCTTGACCAACTCAAACGAGATTTCCCGCCATTATCATAGTAGTTCGTTGGATTTGAATTTGAATTCCCACCCTCCCGCATTATTTTTCGGATGATGAATTGTGTGAAGGTGGAGAAAGTCATGATGAAGGAGAGAAGGAGGAAAATAATGTAAATGGTCCACGTTAACAAAACAAAAAACGCCAGTGTGTCGAGGAAAAGTGCCAATGAAATGGTCCAGAAATTCCTCCAATCAGCCGCCATCATGGAAATCCAGAGAATCGGAAGATTCGGATTGATGAAATAAAGACCCGGCATAACAATGAGAGCACCCAGTACACCAAAAGAGAAGAAACACATGAGAAACTCCATCAGTGTTTTCATGCCAGCTCAGTTTCCTCAGCTCCAATTTCAACTGTGGGCGGAGTCAACTCAAGTTCATCTGCGAAAATACACAGAAACACATTATAAAAAAGGAAATTTCTTGCAGTGAAATTCTTTTTTTTTGTTGTTCAATGATTTTGAAATGTACCGCGGATTTTGAGGATTTCATTGTAGACTTTGATGTTAAGATCCCGCCCGGAATCGAAAATGGTACAAATGGCTGAGAAGATGCCAATGTACGCCGTGCAGAAAATGATTATGATTGGCGTGAAATCCCAGTCGGATTGACCATCACCGGCAAAGAAGGCAGATCGTCCAGTCCGAATTGTCATGAAGATTGTCTGACTCAGAAATAACAATTGCCAGAGCTTGAACTGGATTTTCTTCCAGATGGACTTTTGAGTCTCCATTTGTCCCGTAAATTCATTGAAAATGACTGGAATCAAATTGATGTTCGAGAGGAAGGAAAACAACAAGTAATTCCATTTCAAATCCGACCTCGTCAACATTCTGGACTGGAAAAATAAAGAAATGGAAGAATGGAGAAAATCAACTGGATAAATTCAGCAGTTTTCTTTTTGAAATTCAGTAAAAAAGTGTTCTACTTTTCCATGTCAGTTCTATACGGTTTTGCTTGGTTTCGACATTGAAAAGGAACTTCGTTTTGTATTTTCCAGTTAATAAGCACACCTTGCTTTTTTTCCACAATCCGCAATACCAAATGTCTGTATATATGGCAAATAGAATTTTTTTGTGGATTCTGATTCGCAACTTTAAGCGCTGATTAAAACGAATGAACGCAAACATGTATTTGACAAATTACCCGACATTATCTAAAATGGGGCAAGGAAAGCAGATATTCGGTAAATGGAATGTCTGTTCCTTATAGATTAAAGCAATGGAAATCCACACCACGCCAATTATTGTGAATGTTAGCTGCGTGCTGGAGTTAAGTGTCCGTATTTGCACGAGTTTCCATATATTTGTATATTATTTCCCCAAATTCGGCGAATTTTTCTATACGGACAATTTAATGACAAATAATGCCGACGACCAGCAACAGCCTTCCAATTCCGTATATAAATGATGCTTAACACAGGTATATAAAATGAATCTGTGGAGGACAATTTGTATATATATACTAAAATGAAAAGGATGGATTTCGTGTCCAGTTGATTTCTTTTGCTTTCCCCTTCAAATTCACGCAGAAACTGAAGTCAAAACGTGTAGAATTTGGCAAGGCTTTCAAGTCGGAAACTATGCATTTTAATTCTATATATTTTACCCGTATTTCTATATTTGGAGTATTGATTTATAGAACTCGTTTGTTCATTTCCACACAACTAAAATATTTAATGGCCACATTTCCTTGGAGTAATCAAATACCTTTGTCTGCATGTGTCTCTATTATATATATATATCGTCTGTTAAGTTCACAAACGAACTATATATAATTATTTTCCTTAATTTCGTTGCTCCAAAGGTCAAACGGCTGCGGAGATGGAGTTTTGGGTCCTTCGACATTATTGTCTGCCATGGCCTTTTCTGTCACCCTCAATTTTTTCACAATTTTACCCATGCACAAAGACGGGCGCAGTACTCGCATTTCTGCAAATTAAGGAAAATTGTTATATATAGTTCCTTTGTGAACTTAACAGACGATATATAATATCCCAAGTGAAGAGTATAATTGAACAAACCAAATAAATATTTAAGCACCACATATTTCCTTGCGGTAATTAAATTCCAGCATTCTCTCTCTCTGTATATATATATTTTCCCGAATATTCCGTATGAATCTGTAATGAAGCCCGCGCGTGTGTGTGTGCAAAGCAAATTAAATTCGTGAGTTCTTATATAATATACACTTTGGCATTGGTATATTCAAACCAATTTTATTACGTATTTCATGCCCGCGTGTATTATATATATTGAAGGCAAAATTCCATGTCCGCGAATGTTATAGAATGTGTGTGATGGAGTCTTATGTGCTGGTTCTTGCGTAATTTTATATATATATTTGTGGATTATATTAATATATATAGACTATAACTTCTGCATTAATGTACAAACTAATCAAATGGTTGTAAAGGCAATGGCCAAATCGACTGAATAAAAACATATATCTATCTATCTATATAGACGATAAATTATTATTCCAGTTTTCCAATGTCCAATCAACTCCTCCCCGGAGTGCTGGGAATCACAGACCACGGATGCATGGGAGGGCACGTGGCCAACCTGTGGCAACACTGTGGTCTGTGATTCCCGCTTGGGGAGGAGTTTGAGGGAAGCATAGGGGGAAGCATTGTGTTCTCCTGTACCCAAATATGCTGGTCTATATATATTACGATTCCCGTAAGTTATTTTGCTATTATTATACTAATACAAAATATTTCAGGGTGGGAGGAAGTGTAATACACAATAGTGAGAATTTAAAAATAATTTGAAATCTCAAAATGTTATTGTAAAAATTGCCTTGGCAACTGCGCATGTGTGTGTGTGCGGGCATCCCATTACTTGTATGAGAGAAAAAACAATTTATTTGTCTTTTTACACATTGGTAGTAGCCAAGAACGACTAAGCAATACAGACACCATTCTACTCTAACATATATTGGTTTTAACTAATGGCATTTTGGTAACAAAAATTAACCAAAATGACTATAGACATGATTTTGATATATTTGATATGACCCTCGAATCACTGATATTACCATGTCTTCGACTGTTTTCTTGGGTATTCCAAATTTCTTTCTGAAACCCTCAAAGAAGTTGGTGATCGTACCGCGGGCTCCAACCATGAGTCCGATAACTTGGATGTTTTTTAACTTGTACACTGCTTGAAAGTAGGGTATGCAGGGTTCATAGTGTAGCTTCTTTTCCTCGTTCACTTGATTTGGCTGGTCAATTGAAGTTTCCATTCGTATTGTTGGGTCGATGATAAAAGCATTGTTAGTTTGTGGCTCTATTGCCAGGATGTCAACTCGTTTATTTGAACCACTCAGCGCTGTGCAATGAAGTTCCACATATACTTTAAATCCCAATTCACGGAGGGCGGCTCCAATAAGGTTGACAACGTTGTTGTGACGAGTGTCGCAAAAGTTCTCCCCTTTTGCATTTCCCTAGGACATGAGCGAGAGTTTCAGCCTCGTTGCAGAATCTGCAACGGTTAGAGTCCTGGGATCTGCCGGGGGTAAACCTTACATTGATCACTTCTCCGATCATCCTTATCATTGTTTTCCACTCAGAGCATGACAGCCCTTCCGTATTGAAAAGCCATTTTTTAGCGTATGGTTGTTCTTTGAAGAGGGCAACAACTCGCCCTTTGTATTTGTAGTTTGTTCATAGTCCAAATTCCCGATCCTTAAGAAAGTCTCGTATTTTCCGGGCTGGTTTCCCTGGGGTAGATTCAAGAGAATCCGTAAATGTTACCGGGAGGTCCAGGTTGGCAAAGTATTTTTTAAATTCGGAGCTGAAATCCTTCAACTTTTCGATGATTTTGTCGTTTACATTTGAGAGATTAGTAAGGGAGTTAAAATTCTGTATATACGCCTCCCACGTTGCACGGAAAATTCCCAATCCTTTGTGCTTTTTGCTACTATAGATCATTGATGTAGGCGAATCGTTAGAGATCATCAAAATTTCTTTTACCCCGCTTCTAATCATTTTGTCTAAGTCATTCAAAAATTCCCGGGTGAGTTTTCGTAATGGTGCCATTTGAAAAGGGTAGACCAGTGTTTGCCATACATACTGGTTTAATATGCAGAGTTTTTGGGCAGCTCGAAGAATTGTTGTGGATGCCAGGGTTTGCATTGTTGTTTGCAGCTTTTTAATGATTCCTGATTTGTCCAAGATTATTTCGTTATTAAAGTTCACTCCCAGATACCTGATTGTTTCATCTAATCCGATGCTTTGGATTGTTGTTTAATTATCTATCACAAGATTTTCTGGGCATAATTTACCGTCTATTATGTTAATGCACATGTATTTTGACATGTTGATGCTGATTCCAATTGATTCGAAGAGATATTTTGCCATTTGGACGAGCTGTGTGGCAGACTCCATTGATTTGCCAATTACAGTTAGTCATTATATATATGTGCATGCTTTTTATTAATTACTCGGTATTTTGTTTTGAAGTCTATAAACATTGTAATTAAAAATGATCAAACATGGATTTGAATTATATAGGATTTGATTGATTGCGAGACTCGTCAAAAAATCATTAAGTATATATAATAAACAATGATACAGCAGTACCTTAACAGGGAGCGAGCAGAGGGAGCAAAATTTGTCAGTCTGTCCGAAAACCAAAACGAATTCGAAAAGCGACATTTTATGTTCTTTACAACACGATGTGTTAGCATAACATATCCACATTTCCTACTTATAGCCCTGTCCGCTGTCCAAATGTCAAGTATTCTCACAGTACCCCAAAACCACTTTATCCTTGATTTGTTGGCGCGGAAACAAAAAAATTCAGAACCGTCAAGACTTTTTACCCACATTTAAAAGTCTCACATTGCCCCTTTGTGACCTCCGGAGGTCACCAGAGGTCACTCGGTCAAAAAAAACTTTTTTCGTCGAAAACTGTTCAGAATGGCCTGAAACGGATTTCTATTGAAAAACCCTGATTTGACCTTACATTTGACCCCGTGACCCCGCCCCCTTTGACCCCAGAGTCACCAAAATCCTATCCCCGCTGCGTATTTCCATAACAATATCAACAAAAAAAACCGTATGTAAATCGGTCCATCCGTTCGGCTGAAACCGTGAAAAGGACAGACAGACACACATACTAACCGAATGAGGGAATTTGGCTTCGCTCGCTCCCTAAAATATGTGTATATACGTAATTAGTTGGATTTTTGGAGTTTCGTCACGCCGCATTTCCTTATATAGTGATTCACTTTAAATGAATAAATGTGATGCAGCTGTGTGTGTGTGGAGCTGTGTGCTGATGGAGAGGGCGAGGTTGTGAGACATTGAATAAATATTAGTAGGTATGTATTAAGGCTCGGCACGGGTCGTATAATATTATAATTTATATATATATAATTTATATATGTATATAATAAAATAATTATATAGTGATAATCGGTTATCCGAAAGGCTTTAGCCGATCGGATAAATTATCCGTTCGGGTCGGATAAAAAGTCGGATAATCCGTTCGGATAAAAACTTATCCGACCCGTTGCCGAGCCTTAGTATATATATATATCGTGAGTTAAGTTCAAAAACCGCCTATATAATCGCTTGGCCCCGGACGCGGCATGCGCGCACTGGGAATTCATCAGCTGGGGCCAAACGATTATAGGCGGTTTTTGAACTTATAACTGACGATATATTGTAACTGTGTGCTTCTATTTATACGTCGCGTCGTTAAAAGTTAGAGTTTTTTAACTCAATTAGAATGGCATTAAAATTCCCTCTCTTGAATTTTAATTATGACGCTCGTCATTAATGAAAAGATTCGTTGGATTTCCCACAATTTATGTATGCCGCGAAATTGCGTCGCTGATCATGATTTGTGGGAATTCCATAGGAGCAATTAACAAAACATGTAATAGCTAGATAGCATTCAAATTAATTACGACTCTCCAAAATTCTATTTAAAGGAAGACATCTCCGTTTAATGTAATACATTTCATTTGTCATCACACATTTTCTTTCAACAAACACATTTTCTCTCGAGCGAAATTTGAATTTTGAATTTCTGAATCATTATATACACAACAATTTTGGTTTTGTCACCTTCACAAAATCGAAAATCCACCACAGAATCCACACACACACACACAGAGAATGGAGATTCGCAGTCGGCAGATTTGTCTCCTTGCGTTCATCCAGATATTTGCTAATATTGTTGGTCTGGTTCTCATTTCTCCCACGGCCTTTGGCGACCAAAACGTAAGAACACACATTTATATTTTCTCATGTTTGCGCGCGCATCATTCAAATTCAAATTCAAAATATCCCGCTCACATATTCATCATCTTGACTAATTGAGTGATTGGGATTTGTTTGTGTACGTATTACAAAGGGTGGAAGTTTGATTGTGATCCCTCATGATGAAGATTTCCCCACTAACAAAATCCTGGACGTCCTTGAAGAAGTCTCCCAAGACATCCGAAAGAATCTGATCGCCCAATTCGCCGTGCTCTACCTGGACAAAGGCCTTGAGAAATGTCAAAGGGTCCTCCAAGCGGACTCCCTTCGCATTCAGGAACTCACAGAGCAAACACGCACTCAAACAGGAAACGAAAATGAATACGGTGAAGCATCAGCGGGAAACTCAAACTCTTTGACAACAGGACTGGATTTGAATAATTTGAATTTGGATTTAGATTTCCTATTGAATTTCATTCGAGGCGTTCAAACAGCTGTGATTCCCATCTCGCCGGATGTCGTCAAGAAATTTGTGGAGGCTCAGGCTGCTGCTGCTGCATTGGGTAACGTGCTGCCGGGGGCGAAGGAGGAGCTACAGGAAAAGCTGATCAAAATCCTCGAGGACTCGGAAGACGTCGTGATTTGGGAATACATTTGGTTGGATTTCCTCTCGGAGTTTGAGTTTCATTTATCTGCTATCGATGTTCAGCTCGGCTACGATGAACTCAAGCTTAAAGAATGGGGCGGCTCCAATATCCGATTCAACGAGGACAATTTTGATCAGTTTTGGGATCACTTTCAAAGCCTCCCGCCCTTCAAATCCAGAGACTCGGCTCAACTCGCACAGTTCCTCAATGGAAATGGGAACACGAAAAAAAAGTGGGAGATTTTGAATGAGTTGTTGGATCAGACGCTTAGACAAAGGCCAAAAACGACAACAACAACAACACCGGACAAAAGTGAGATTTTGATCGTGGAAGGGCCGTTCCTTGTGCTCAGTCAAGTCCTTCAAAACATGAACAAGGCCCCGACCGGAGGGCTCATCCTCCTATCAACTCACACAATCTTCATCGATGTCCACATGAATCATTCGTCCCCCATCGGCGATGGGACCAAATCCGAGCCCCAGGAACTCGGCTATTTGAATCTTCTCACCATCGTCGCGCCCAATTGGTTCATCGACGGCCCCCGCCGAATTTCCCTGTCCGCTCCGAATGATTTCAAACCCTCCCTGGCTCCTCCCACACCAGCTGAAGAAGGTCACGAAGGGACCGTGGGGGCTCCTGGACTCCCCGGAGAAAACGGTGGGAATTTCTTTGGTGTGGCTTTGAAAACGATGGCTGGGACACTTGAAGTATTTGCGGATGGGGGTTCCGCGGGTCCGGGACAAGATGGCGGGGCAGGGGGGAATGGGGAAAAGGGGAGTGATTTGGATGGGGGTCAAGTGGATGCCAAATGCGAGGGACTTTTCAGAGGCCAGGACACCTCGAATCCTTGGTTCATCAATTCCTTCAAGTACCCCCACAAAATGTTCAAGGACTCTGGATTTGATTGCAAACGCTCTGGACCGGATGACTCGCGATGTGGTTTCTATGTTTTTACAGGAGGCGAAGGGAAGGCGGGAAGTAAAGGGGGTGATGGGGGGAAGGGCGGAGTCCCAGGTTACCCCGGAAATTATACACATATTGACCTTGGCGGAAGGATTTCTGGTCCTGACTCCCTTTATAATTTATTACCTGACGTTGGTGAAATCAAGCTGACCAGTTCCGGAGGGGTGCAGCCAGAGGGAGAAGGAGGGGTTGGGGGGAAAGGGGGTGCAGGTGGGCGAGATGGGTCCGGCCTTCGCTATTGGATCAATTCCCATCGTCATTATTCAGCCACTGGCCGAATTGGAGACCATTTTACTTGCAAGTGGGAACAAAGAGCGTCCGTTCCAGGACCGAACCAGCCCGACGGCCCTTCAGGCTCCCCTGGCGTCAACATCAAGAACCAAAAACTCCCACTCAAACCAACCTACAATCCATCAAGTAACGTCCCATATCTGAACAAGTTCAAGGAGACGGCCGTGAGTTTGGTGGTGGAAGAGCCCCTGCTTTCGAAGGACCTTCTAGAAACCCTGCAGGGACTGGATGAGAATCCACCGACCATCGAACTGTACAGTACGGTGGATCTCGTTCAGGAACTTTTGGGGCTCCATCGGCAACTCTTCAAAAACACGAAGAAGAACAAGGTTCATCCAAACGACCCGGATCAAATGAGATCCGCGGACTCCCGCGTCAAATTCCTTCCTTTTTTCCAGTCCCTGGCCAAACGAATTTATGCCAAAGTTCGGGCCCTTCCAGTCAATAGCGTGAATACGGAGGAGCGGGCGGTCCTTCGAATGTCTTACACGGCCACGATGAGCACGATCGTGACGCTCCGAGCCGGAACGGAACCCTTCATCGTGATTGACATTGAAAATTACTTTAAGGACTTGGGCAAGGAAATTTCGTCCCTCGGGCTCAAAGTGCAGAATTCCATCAAGCAACGTCTCGTTCAAAGTCAAAAGGACGCCTTTGAATCCTCCATCGACGGGAAATTGCGAGAAGCCAACGGTTTCATTTCAACCAAAGTCCAGCCGGAAATCCTTCAGATTGAGAGCGACATGGAGTCCAACATTACGAGTCTCATCGAGGAAATCAAGGACTTGAAGGCGGCCAAAGAGATTGAGATTAAAGAGCTTCAAAAAAAAGAGGCGGATCTCGCCCGGCTCATGAAAATGAACGCCATTTTTGGGATCCTTAAATTGGGGGCTCAAGCCTTAAGTTTTATGGGCCCTCAAGGGGCGGCAGCGGGGGCCGTTCTCGGGACGGGCAGTGGCATTGCCGAGAACTTTGTTGACAAGGGCGATGCGGACAAGGAAGTCCTCAGTTTGAGGATCCCCAAAAGCATCACTCAAGCGCAGAAAGGCGTCGCGGAAGCATTCAAATTCCATGTGGACGGGAAAGTGGGAGACTTCAAAGAGCAAATTGACTTCATTGACAAGGTCCTCAACCCGGAAAAGGCAGAGGAGCCCTTAGTCCGCGAGAACCTTCAAGTCTTCAGCAACAAGGTCAAGGACATTCAAGAGCGGATTAGGAAGGCGGAAGAGAAGCGGAAGGAGAATGAAAGTCGCGTGGAGGGCGCGTCCCTGGACCCTGGAGCCCTTCACGACCTCACCGAGTCCGAAAACCTCCTTGAGCAAAGCAAAAAGGAGCTGGCAGAGACGCTGGCCCAGCAAAGAAAGGCACTGGAGCAAGACACTAAATTGAACCAGGCGACCAAGGTCAAGGTGACCAAAGTCCTGGAGAAAGTGGGTCAGCTGACGGAGTTGGCCGAGGGCGGCGTGACCATCTACAAGCAGTATCGAAATGATCAAGACTCCCTCAAGGCCGTTTCAGCTCAAATCAAAGCAGCGCGGGCCGCTGTGGCGGCCCTTGAGCGGCAGAAACAGGATGTCTTGGACATCCTCCGCCCCATGGTTACAGGGATGAAGGAGAACGTGGCGGGATTTGTGGAGGGTTTGAATCAACGTTCGGGCGTGGCCTTAGAAGTGGGGAAATGGCAAGTGAAAACAGCCCTTAAGGACATGCAGAATGTGGTCCATTCGAGTTTCACCGCTGGCATGGACATGGACAACCGCATGATGCGATGCTTTGAGAAATTGAATGATGCCCTCGTCACGCTCATCAACATCTATGATCGATTGGACGCCTACGGGGACCAATCCCAACTCGCCAATTTCATTGCGGACGTGACCTCATCCGGTTTTCAATCCTCTGGCATTGCAAACCCGGCCTTGAAGGGAGCTGCAATTCAATTGGACATTTCCATTCAGTCCAGTCTCATCTTGTACCGCTATGAGTCCGCGATGCGCGCCTTTAAAATGTGGGTCTTTCCCTTTGCCAGTCATTTCCTCCCGGAATTTACGATCCCGCCAGCGTTTTTCCAGGAAGGAGAAGGACACAACGAGGATTTGTTGAGGGATTTGGCGGGCTCGGCTGGGACGACGATTGTGAGTCTCAAGGACAAAATCCGAAAGTATAAGCAAACGGCGGGAGACTACAAATCATATATTATGAAGCGGCAGTTCTTTCATGATGATCAGGCTCCTCAGCCAGGAGCCATGTCCTTCTTTCTCTGGATGAATGACACGGATGGGGAAGCCCTCAAGGCCCTTTTAAGGGGCGAGAAAGTGGTCCTCACGTCCGATTTTGCTCATAAACCAGCAAACATGTGGGCCGTCAAATTCAACAAGCTGGAACTGTTCTTGGGCTCGGAATCGGAATCGGAATGGGAGGAGCCGGGAAGAAGAAAAGGTCACGTGTCAAAGGTCCTTGAGGACTTTAAAGTGAACTTGACCCACATGGGCAATTCTTATTATCGTTTGAATGGAGAAGTTTTTTCTCTGACTTCACCAGCAATTCCAATCGAATTCAGTTTCAAAAAGGGGTCGAATGGGAAGCCGATTGAAGTGAATGAAAACTATGATTCGTTGAGGGGCGGAGACTTGATGTTAAGTCCTTATACGACGTGGGAGGTTCAGTTGAAGCCCATTCAGAGGATGGACGGAAAAGATGAAGGGACAATGTATGAGGAATTGGCCAAGTTGACTCAACTTCCCATTTACATGGAGTTGAATGGGGAGGGGACTTATGTTCAACCCGGTTTCCAACCAGGCCCAATGCAAAATGGCGGTGGCGGTGGAGGTGATGGTGGTGATGGCGGGAATTTTGTATTGCAGAGTCAGGCAAGTCCTCCAGGATTGGATCCCGGTTTTGATGTCCAGGACACGATTCTGTACTATCACGATCAGGAAATGGCGCCGGATTTCTTTGAAAATCTCATTTAAATCCACACACACACATATCGTCGGCCTAGTTCCGAAAGGTTCCATATTTTTTTGATGGGCGGGGCATCGCACTTGATTTACATTAACAAGGGGGCGTAGCCAAAAAATATGGAACCTTTCGGAACTAGGCCGACGATATATGCAAAAGTTAATTATTGGCTTGGAAATGTGTAAAAGTATACGTAGCAAGGCTATATAGTACGTATTAATATTAATAAAATAATAAGTTGGAGCAAGGATGTCTTCAAATTTTGGAAATTAAATTATTTATAAGTCCGTCGTTCAATTAAATTGGGAATCGGACGATATGATTTATGACTTTAGGATGGGTGTGACCAAAACCCATTGCCAACGTTGTAAAATAGGGGAAAATTGTATATTAGTCGAGTCCACACATCTCATTTTTCATTTGCATGTGCTGAAAAAAACAAGATGATTGCAACGTTTCTGACAAAAAAACGGTAATGGTCATCCATTTTGCCACAGTTTTGTCTACATTGTTCTGACGCTAAATTGACATGTCCACGGCAAATGTCCACGTCTCCTTATTTTAATATTATGTATTCAAGTATATAGTTTAAAAAGCTAATGGCTTCCGTTTTGTCTATATATAGACGGTTTAACAAAAATTTGCCCAGAATTACTCACGCACATGCACGCAGGGCTTTTTTGTAAAACCTTTTTGAAATGTTCAAATCCCATTCTCTTTTATCAACACATAATTCTGTCTATATAAAAGAACTTTGATTTTTAATCGTGGACCAAATGGGAAAATGGTACAAAAGCCAATTAAAAAGATCCTCGTACATGTGTAATTGTTTTAATTGTATATTATCGCACAAACTTGAGAACTTTTGTCCATTCGCATCATAGGCAGCCACAGGAGAGCATTACATCACAAATAACCAACAAAATGTTGTCCACGCTCAACAATTCAGAAAAATACATGAAGTTCGACGCCGGTGAATTCACGGTGGGAGAAAAGGCAGTTGCGTTGAAAGGGAAATTTCTATTTGACCTCCCGCACGCGTTCCTCCAATCCCAACTTCCTGTCCAACCTGGAGGAGGAACTGCGTAATTGGATTGCGGCTAATTTTGAAGGGACGGACGCGGGGATTCTCTTCAAACTGGTTAAATGTACGGCTCTGTCCACGCATTACATGATGCCTTCAATTTGGGCATCCGAACCCACGGGCTCTCCAAAAATATTCTGGTACGCAATCTACTCGATGGCCGAGTGGTTGGCGGACAAGCTGGATGACAATCCAATATTTCGTGCAGACCCGCTCTTCACCCAGTCCCTCCAGCTCTTTGGAGACTTGGTGTACAAAGTGCTGACGATGCAGTACTGCACGGTGGAGGACGTCCTTGAGCAAGTTAAAAACTCCGAGTTGTTGAGTCGCTACCCGGGCTACTTGACCTGCCTCCAATTGTGGTTCCTATTGACGATGGAAGGTTTCCAAGGACACTGGGGATTTGGACGGAATGAGCTGGAGGCCTTTGCTCGATCCACCCAGCAAATGTACAAGTACAGTTTGGATGGACAACACGGCGGGCGGCATCACCACCAGTGAAAACCTGTACGCCACCTGCCGCTATCAAACGTGTGCAGGCAGGAATCAGTTTGAATTCACAGTTCTCTTAGACTTCTTGGGTCATCTGCCCACATCCCTCCGAATGGACCAGCATTTTAAGCGACTCAAGTTCCTCATTGCTTGGGTACACTCGATCGTCAATGATGTTTTCTCGGTGAGGAAGGAGATGGAGGAGGAGCACAAGTTGGACAACGTCGTCATTTTGCTCTGGCGGAAGAAGGGAATGATGGATTTTGAAGAGAGCCTTCGGAGATCCATTGGCAAGCACGACAAGTGCGTTCGAGAGTGCAAAGAACTGCATTCCTTCCTTAAACGTCAGTTTGAACATGATGAACGGGCTTTACATTATTTAGAATTGCTCACAAGTAGTTTTAGTGGGAACATTTTGTTTTCGTTTGTCTGTGGGCGATATGGTGATTTTCTATGGGCTATTGAATGACAGTTTTCCTTTGAAAAGCTATACCTACATTTTTTTCCTCCGTTTTCCTTCGGAGGAACTTTGCAGAAAACGTTGCAGTCTTGTTGTTTTTTTAGCATGCAAATGGGCAATTCTCCACAATTTCCAAATGTTATAAGTATATAGTAATAAAATAAACGTTTTGTATTAAATCCATGCACTTCCGTGTGGATTTGATTTGGGGATATTCTAAATTGTAAAGGAGAGAAAGAGAAAGAGTTCAACTTAATTCATTTTCCTGTGGATTTCCATGACATATACTCTAATTAGCTTTCCGACTTTTCTTTATATATAGCAATTCATAATTATAGACTGATTTATAATTACGTTTCCGCGTCCATCGAGTTTCCGAACCATTTTAGTTGCACTATAAAATATATCCTAAATTCATATTTATAAGCAAAATGGTGAAATATATGGATAATAAAATTTCAACAGACTTTTGAGGGATAAAAATGTGTGGTTTATTTTATTTTTCCTGATGCAATGAAATATTTAATTTATACAGCAATACTTTTGTTAATGTGAGTCAGGACACAAAACAACACGAATGTGTGTAAAGTTAGAACTTGTGCTGGCCAGAACAAATGACCAAAACTTAGCCCCATGGGGTCTTCGGGCTAGATACAGATGCAAATTCTTCCTTGGGCATACAATTACGGTTCAGACAACGCTTTGAATGCAGCGAGAAACGGATTCTTAGAGAACGTAGGATGTGGTCTTTCAATGCAAACTATGTTATTACGTAATTGTTAACGAGTGAAACAAGCGTTTTGAACTTTCAAAGATTCGTTTCTATGAATATCAAGAGTAACGTCTATGAAAACTTTTCAAAGAATCTTAGAAGATTCTGCTCGGTAGATGTCCGTAGAGAATGCTTGGAAGAAATCAGTGAAGACTCACTCCGTCAATTTTCAAAGCTGGCTTTCTCCGCATGGCTGAATATCAAGGGTAATGTCAATAAAGACTTTTCAATGAATCCTAGAAGATTCTGCTCGGTAGATGTCCGTAGTGAATGCTTGGAAGAAATCAGTGAAGACTCATTTCTTCAATTTTCAATGATTGCTTTCTCCGCAGGGCTGAATATCAAGAGTAATGTCTACGAAGACTTTTCAAAGAATCTTAGAAGAGTGTGCTTGGTATACGTCTGTAGAGAATGCTCGGTAGAAATCAGTAGAGACTCATTTGGTCAATTTTCAAAGCAAGTATCAACTGTTTTTCGGAAAAGAAACTCAAAAGCCGGACTCTGGAATATTTTTATAATGATGCTCAGTTATGTAAAACAAAATTTGTATTGACATTAGAAGTTCAAGATTGTTTTTCATGTTAATTCATGATCATTTAATAAACTCAAAAAATCATTTTACTGACATTGACAAATTTTATAAAAGGCATTTTACAACTCCACTTGTGTACGAAGAACGAAATCCTTCAGTGCCTTTTCCGTCTTGCAACGTTTTAAAATTTTTTTGCCCTCCGGAACAGTGTCCAGAATACGTTTTAGAATTTCAATTCGAAATTTTGTGACGTCTTAAGCCGTGTAAACCTTGTCCGGCTGCCCTGTCACATGATTTTCCATGATTAACAAAACTGAAACTCCACAATTGTTTGAGTTCTCTTGATTTACCGTTGAGACAAATGTTTGGGTCCATTTCGATTTTCCAAACCGACAATTCAAGTGCTTTTTTAGCAAAGAAATGTTTCGGTTTATTTCTTTCTTTGAGACTGTGTTTGGTTTGGAGTCATAAATAACAATATTTCTGGTTTCCGTCATGATGTTTTCTGTTTTGACAAAAATTCAGTGTACATTTTTGAGATTTAGAGGGGAAAAGATAGTGTCCGATTCATCCATCAGGCCCTCAAAATCCTTCGTGTCCACAGTCGTTTCTCCATTGTGAATTCCAATGGCGTATGAATCCAGAATATCCAGAGTTCCCAGTGAGCGCTTTGTACATGGTAAACTATCGTAATAGTCACACATAATGTACGAATAGGCATCTAAGAGCTCCGAGCGCAGCCAAAAATCTCCCTCAAATAAGCAACGAACAAGTTTTTGGGGGATCCTTGCGTAACTGCTGTAGCCAATAATGTCCTCGGTGACTTGCTCGTCTGTATGCGAAATAGTGACTACCATAACTGGACTATCTGTCTTTGATTTGGATGACGGTGCAGGTTTTGAAGTTTTTGGACAGGTCTTTAACCTGTTCTTGTTGAGCTCATCGGGATTTGAAAGGTGCTTGAGTGACTTTTGCTGCGATTTCTTGCTCTCCAAACCTTTCCAGTCCTCCACAGCTGTGTGACTCTCGTGTAAATCAACGGTGACTTTCTCTTTTCCTTTTCGACTTTCACCGTTCACCACTCGCAAACTCACAATGGGAATTCCTAACTTTCTCCGATCTCCTTTCACGTGGCTCATAATATTTTTTACTTTTCCGTGGATGAGTTCAAAATGTTCCCAAACTAAATCGCCATTGTGCACATTTCTGACCAAGTGCCATTGATTTTTGTTAATATTAAATGACGCCTCGTTGACGGAATTGGTTTTCCGCACCCAGTTTGGAAATCCACAGTGGCGAGAAACAAGCGCACAAAAAAACGGGACCATTGGAATGTAGGTATTTTCAAGGAGATCAAGAATTTCTGCACAGTAAAAGGGATTTCTGGGTAAGTCATTGGGGTTATCATTTGGGTCATCGATATCTTTTGCTCTCAAATTTGAAGGCAAATGAGGGCACAATTTTTGGGGTTGTAGTGCACCACCGTTTGACGATAGCTTCTCTATGCTTCCTCCGCATACTTTCTCCAATGCTTCCTTCTCTCTATGCTTCCTCCATACTTCCTCCGCATGCTTCCTCCATACTTCCTCCGCATGCTTCCTCCATACTTCCTCCGCATGCTTCCTCCATACTTCCTCCGCATGCT
>JAIUND010002863.1:0-19272 GCA_034699125.1 Gisinianus flammeolus | reverse complement strand
TGTACGCACATGTAAAACGACCATCGGTAAATTTTGTCATAAGAAACTGTCCATAAATAAATTGGCCACACTGTATAGCACATTCAATTTTGGACATTGAAAATCGAATTCCACGGGATTTTGTCATCGGATTTGGAACAAAGATGTATATTGGCATTAGAACATCCGTAAATAACAGAACTTGTTCACTGGAAACACTTCACACCGAAAATCGGTGTCATGTTTAGCAGTTTTTGTCAATTTTTGCGGAATTTACAACTTGATTCCCGCGCTGGAATTGGAATGACTGGCAATTAAATGGGATGTTCAATTCAAGTCCTCAATGTCTGTTTTAAGTTCTCTTTTACTAATTTTGTACAAATCTCTTGTTATTCAAATTTTATATACTTTCTTTTCTTGACTGAATTTCTTCTCGTCATCCGGCATTCTTGGCATTATAGAAACATTCGAATGCATGATATCTTTAAGATGAGAGGCATGCATGCCGAGGCATGAAACCAAAATCCAAATAATTAGTTTACCGCATATTCACTAATGAATAATGCATGAATGCTGAAATTCAAATTGAATTATTCAATAGCGGAGTTAAGAACATTCTTAGCAGTTACTAGCTCCAGGATAATATCAAGCCTGCAGTCATCTTTATCTTTTGAAAGGCAATATTTAATTAGATAAGGCACAGCAGAACAACTTTTCATGTTATTGACTTGCTTTATTTTCTTCTAACGGATTGCCTCCACAAATATACAATGAAAACGAATTTTGGATCCTCAGGTCTAAACTCCAGTTGCTCAAGTTTTATTTCGAATGGTAAAATGAATGAGGTATACATTTGTGATTCGCAGTGGTAGAAATATATACAGATACAACAGAAATCCATATGAAGATAAGATGAACTGCGTGAAAGTTACGAAAGTGAAAAGTTATAAACTTTGCATGTGTGTGCTTAGTGTTTGTACTGTGGAGCATAAATAAATAATTGGAATAATTAGCTTTGACATTTTGCAAACATTTTCCTTAGTGTAAAATTTATACATACGTATCTTTAATGCATAGTACATTTGACAATAAAGTCTATAATTAGGAACTGTGGAATGGATTCCGGGAACTTTTACAAGAAACTCTAGCATTTATCAATGATGTTGATATATTGATATAACAACATTATGACTGTGGAAATTATTCATTTCAATGGTAAAACGTTTTTTGGATATTGACCCAAAAAGTTACCGGCCGGACTGTAATTAGCAACCTGTATGAACAGAATAAAAAAGAGAATGAAATCTCGTAAGCTCTTTCTATATTATTTGTCAAGCAATAGTAAGAATGAGCTAGCTATAGGTTCAGTAGGTTCTTAACATACCACATAAGTTCCTCCTTTTTTTGCGTTAGCATAAGCAATTCCAAGCTGTCGACTTTCGTTCCACACCACCTGTAATTTTAGAACAAGAATTTCAGCGGTAAATCTTTGTAACCGAATTCCACATTCCACTGAAAAGATGTTTGTCATGTATCATCCATAAAAACTTCTCCAACCTGCGTAAAATGTCCCGTCCCTGGTTGATGATCCACTTTGTTCCAGTTGAAATCCTTGATCTCATCGTACCTTGAGAAAAATACAAATGAAATCAATAATTGATTATTCCAAGCTGATACTTATATACGTAGCTGAAGAATATGCACAAATTACCAGGATTTTGTACTTTGCGTCCCACTTAATTCTCCACCACTCATCCAAAAAATATTTTCTCCATAGCCATTAGAACTGTGTTCCATTTTGTCCTTCGCAGCAATTTCGTTGGCGTGTGCTTGAGCCACTTTGCATAACTATATTCATATATATATTACCAACAGTAAACATCACGACACTCGTATTTATTTTAAAGAATTAATTTTCAAAATTTACATTTTCTATTAAAGACACGAAAGGTCGGTGTACATGTATAAATAAATTGTACGTTTTGATTTTAATTGAATTAACCTCTGGGTCCAAAGTCAGTGGTTTCGTGTCTTTGTGTAGAGATCGGTACTGGTTATGAGCAGTCAAAGCATCTTTCAGGAATTCTGAACTGGACGTTACGGTGGCCTGTATAAAATAAATACAACATACAGAATAAAATATCCACGATTAAAAAGGGTCACGTACATAAGTATTTTTAAAAACTGACTTGATTTACCAAATTCATTGTGCGCACTAAAGATTAGAGAACAGACTGAAATTGGACAGATGAGCATATCCTTTGTCAATAAATGAATCGATACAACTGCGTTTGCATTAATTAATCATTATTCTATATTAAATCAATACAACCCTGATTTTTCTTCTACATACTTATTTGTATTGGTAGTAGAGACGAACAACTGCGTTTATTATGTCACAGCTCAACGCCGTCCACAGTATTTACCGCTGTAGCAAGAATTTTGTAAAGAGAGCTGGTGAAATAAGCAGAGGTAAATGCTGCTGCACAACACAACTACAACTACATTATAAAAAGAAGATTTTCTTAAGTAAACGACTTTGTGTACCTTTGCAGCGTTAGATTGTCGTTCTTTGAGGTCGTCCATGGTATAAGACTTGACATTTTTCCCCTCTGTCCCACTCGGTTTAATACCTTCGGTAATGTTCTGAATTCGGGTTTTAGTGGAGGTTGAGCCATCTTCAAATTTGTCTGTTATTGTTGTAGTGATGGTCGTGGTTGTGCTGCCCTGCATTTAGGAACAATTTAAAAGTTTTCCCATTGGAAACTATCAAAATAATATGTATATATACTTAAATAAATCCTCTGATATTTATGAATTCAAAAACCTACGTCGGCATTCTTGACCGTTTTGGTTTCAGTTTTAGTGTCACTGGACACGGGTTTGTCGTCTGACATTTTGCCTCTAGGTAATTTTCTACCGGAACCGGGAAGAGAATCCGAATTGACAACGTAACTGTGAAACCTGCACAAATGAAATGTATGAACGAATAGAGAATGAGTGGAACAAAAATCCCGTAAAAATCCAGAATATGATTAGAACAGAGAAGGTACATATATATATAACGGGTGCATGTCATATACGTATCATTGGTGTGTTTAATATATAATCTCTATTTTATCTACACATGTCTATTTTTTATGATTGAAGGTATAACAAAACCCTCTTTTTTCTTCAAATAAAGAGCTCAAGATAAAAATGATAACCACATTGTGCATATTGAATATTGGTCATGTCCATGTGGATCTAGATATTATTGTGAGATATAAATGAATATTTTGTCATCTATTTTTTCCACTCGCATTCTCTACATTTCTGATCATTTCAACATATCTGTAATCGTTGTGATTCATTTAACTAAAATGTTTTCCCCATATATGTGGTAATTTTTCATATATACTTATTTATATTCTGACTATTCCCAAACTGCACTATAAGTAGATAATTGATGACTACTCCAGTGACCTGGGATTAGCGACTAATTTCCAGTTTTCGACATTTGATATTTGACATTGAGAATCAGTGAGTACACTGCCTATGACTTAGGGGAAAAAACAATTATACATAGTGCATATTGTGCATTATGATCACGCGATAAAAATCAATGTAATACAGTTGATCACTTTTCCCTTTTTTCTTTTAATCCTTTCTCACACCGACAACCCTTCAGCATTATGTAGATTACCATTACAATTCAATTGAGAGGAATCAAGAGATTTGCAACTTATTATCTACGATATGCTCACTAAAGTCCTTACTTGCAACTTTCCTACATAGTGATTTTCAACATTGTTTGTATCTGTATTTAAATATTCACGCACTCTCACAAAACCCGGACTGTAACGAAGTATACAGATAGAAAATGTTTCGTATGATCAAATTATTGAATAAGGAATCCACCACATACTTTTTTTTACTCGTCACGTCGGAACATTAGCAATTAACAATTAACACAGAGCAAATGCTATTGGTAGACATGGCTGCAGGGCTGTGTAATTTTAACTGTGATCTATCTTTCGAAATGTCAAATGATGGCTGGTATGTATTTAGTATTTAGAAATACAGTGAGAGAGAGAGAGAGAGTAGTTATAATTTGTGATTTGTCACGTTTCATCTGATTCTCGATAAGCCCGCTGATGTCTACCTACAATCATGTTCCAACGATGATATATTATCATTTTTATATATTATTGTCCACATCAAATGAAATTTAGAAATGATCTCATCTCTTCATTTCAATCATCTAATTCTGTCCACTTCTTCGATTACAACTTTATACATAATATATTCCTTCACATTCTACCTATAAAAATGTACTATTCATTCAATTCAGAATTTTACGCTGAAGAGTGCTGTAAATCTTATGTGATTAGAATAGTGCCTAATTAGAAGTGTGATTAATATATACATTATGATCATTTTTAATTAGTGCTTAATTATTAATGAGGATTTATTGGGATTCTGACCTGTTACTCTGAAGGATGGGCAGGTAGTTGACATCAGTGACTTTTTCAGTCGAATACATGGTACTTTTGTACATTTTCTTCTTTTATCTTATTTATAAAGCTGTGTGTGTGTGTTGCTCTTGTCAAAGCAATATGATTTCGAATTCCGATGGGATTCTCAGCAGATGTACATTCGTATTTTATAATGTAATCGTCCGCTTTGGAGTATATATTTATTTGAGAACTTTCCCAGCTTTCTCTTTGTTTCCCAGATCAGATTGATTGCAGCAGATCATTCACCTGCAATTTGAAAACCAATCAAATTTTTTAATTAAATTCCCAAACCCACATTATTTTGAATTGGATTAACCTGAGTATAATATCCACGTATTGTTTTTTCTGACTCAGGATTGAATAGACCCAGACTTTATGTGCTTTGTTGGAATTTCATGACTCCAATGTATACCTAAATGTATATAGGTAATCTCTACAATAAAACCATATGTCTCTCAAAGATCCCTCAAAATTCGGATTTAAGGACAAATGCGAACACTGTGAATATTGATGTATCAGCAGGAAAGTGTTTGATGTTGCCTTGCAAACTGCAATTTGTTCCATCTGTTCAGTGAACACTCGAATTTCCGAACGACTCACAAGTATAATGTCGAAGTCGAATGGCAGTGAAGTTTGACAGGGTATGCTACAAAATAAGTACCCGTATATAGAATGAAAAGAAAATAACCACAGAAAAGAACAGAATTCTGTTTGAAATCGAGATAAAAACAAATGTAGGAAAGGATTAATTAACAGTGACCTTTGAGTGTCAGAGCATGCGGTATTGGAATTTGGATTCGCAAATATGGCATTTCATAAAAAGTAATGTGCAAAAATATACATGCTTTTTTCTCCTATAGCTTACTCTTGAATCGTACATTACAAAAATGTACAAGCTGCTATATGGGAAATTGAACTCAAATGAACCTGCAAATACAGACAAGAACGGGGAAAAAATTGTCAATATGTATAGTTCCAGTTCCGAGTTGAACTCAGACCACAACAGACATGCCGACGTATTCTATGTATACACAGCGAAAAGGAAAGAAAGCGAATATGAGTGCGAGTTTGCATGTGCGATTTGTGGATTTTCCTATATATAGTTTCCACGTATTTAAGTATATGAAGGCTAATGAAATGAAAAGGAAAATTCAAAGGGAATCCATCGATTTTTATTCTTTTCCATTTCAATTCTCATTGCGAAACAACACGCAAAACCAATATTAAACATGAGTCAACATTCTCTGTGCAGAACCTTTTCTCATTTCCAACTGGCTGTTGGCCGGCGCGGCGGTCAGGGTTTTTTTTTTTTACAAAACACGCAAAATTGTTTTCATTTTTTTTTTCAAAATTTTCCACATGAGTTCAAGTCAATACTGAGTCTTTAAAAAATTTAAAACAGAGAATCAGTGAATATAAAAACGAAACGAGAACATTTCAACTCTCGTCTAATGCCTAAAATAAGTGGGAAATAAACAAACACAAAATTTCTACGAATCCTATACAAAAAGGAAAAGTTCAAATGTACTGAAATAATAGAATTGTAAAAGTATAGGGTTAGAATTTCTCCCGATTAAAAAAATGACTTCAAATAATACAGTTTAACAAAAGTACTTTGCATTCACAGGTAAAATGCAGCCACGAATTTGGAATTTAAAACTCCTTCTCATATGATTCGTAACAGATCCACAAATTTTTGTCAGTTTTTGACTGATCAATTTACAAATTTACAAAACCAAAATGATTTATAAAAAAATATCTCCACACGTGACTTCACAATGTGTATTTATAGTATTTAAAATGAAAAAATCATGAGGTAAACACGAGGAAAAAATAATAAAATTTACTTACTTCACTGAATGGCCATCAAACTCGATCCACATAAACGTATTTAAGTTTTTATGTAAATGTTGTGTGTATACGGAGGATTCAATGAAATTTGAGGGAAATGATGTCCGACGATGTGACGACCCGAACCAAAAACTCAGAAGCTATTGAGACTATTGAGAACTCCAATGTCCAATTGTCATTCACAGTCTCAAAATGTAGCGTGTGTATTGTAGATGTAGGTCAGTTCAGTCACTCTTTCACTCACATCACACACAAATCAAGCACAAATCGATTAGATGAAATTAAAATAATTGCATAGAGAGAAAATGTACAAAACAAAGTAAGTATATCTATATACAAACATCAATGTGTATGATTCATTTCCCTCTCAGGAGTAAAAGTAGTCCCATGCAACGATCCTTTGTATTATGTTATTGTTATTATGTACTATGTAGTACTTACTGCAATGCTGTAATGACAGAAAATATACCTACGATATTTATGACTGTACATGGAAAAGACGAGACATTTAAAAAATTGAGTGTCGAGGCAAAATAAAAAATAAAAATAAAATAAAGTTAAACAAGTAGTAAAAACTAACCATAGTCTGTGCGGTATAATACGATTCCGTCAGGCTTTTTAATTTAATAATGAGTCAGCGTCGGCATACCGTCTACGTAAGTGTTTACAAGCTTAAACATCAAGTCCATCACAAGACAATCAATACTTGAGACTCGGAGACCGTGAAGGGTTGACGTTGACAGACACACATTATTTATTTTCACATTTCATTTTATATAGGCCATAGGTTCTACTTACTAGTATATACCTACATGTATATGTTCATTTATTATGAACTACACAGTGACTTTTGCTCGGCTACTTCAAATTCACATGCTATGAAGTACTATGAACTATGGCTTTTCATATTCTAAATACTTAACACTGTAAAGTTTACAGTGTAAAATATGAAAAGCTATAGTTAAATTACATAATTTAAATCCAAATTCCAAAATACGTTATTTCGATTTTACAGGGACAAGGTTCTCTTTTCGCTTCTTCATACGCCTTTCCGTATCTATAGTTTCAGTTTGTATGGATATTAATAGCAATAATGATGACTAATCATCAATTAATCCTGATTCTAATTTTAATTGGTATAACATGAATGAGGTTGTGCTCAAGTCCAGACTTCACGCTCTTGTGTATGGAATAATTACACACACAATACCGTTTTGAAATTTCCAATAGATTTATTGCATTACAATATATATACATATCAGAATTTTCTTATTTGTTTACATGTAAACTTTGCATAAAAAAGTTACGGAATTCTGGCTTTATGTGTTTCATGTGTGCCATAATACAATTTCAGTATATCTGATTATCTAATTGTTCTGTTGCTGAGGAGTGCTCTCGCATATTTTGTACCATATAAATTATGAGTAATATCCCTGTGTGTGTGTATATTCGTTTTTTTAAAAATACTTTAAATCTCATTTACCGGAGGAAATTGCTAGATTTTGTCATATAAATTTACTAATGATTACAGATTGTTTGACTTTTATTTGACGGGAAAAACGACCCAGTTTTCTTTTGTCAACATTGTTTAACTTCAAACAACTTCACAGCTCAACCTCGACTCTTTTTTCTATGTAGGACTAGGACAAGAGAGAGAGAGAGAGAAAGAGAGAGAGAGAGTGAGCGGATGTCACCAATGCTATGTGATATATGCGACGAGCGTCGATGACAAACACACTGTGAACAATTTAAATCAACAATGTCAACAGTCATTTGATGTATCATACATCAAATTTAAACAATTAAAAAAGTCAAAGGATTTCCAATTTTATTTTTCTCTCTCAAAGTATATTTGTCATTAAAACTGTTTTGTATATCTGTTTGAAATTTAAAGTTCCACAGGAAATCAAAATGTGGATAAAATAATGCTCGCAGTTTTGCATTTCATGTCCTGACGAATGCGCTTTTTCTAGTTCGTGGCTGAAAATACATGAGATCTTTCAAGTTGAAAGAAAGAAAGAATTACAAATTGCAACAGCTAGAAATGTTAAAAAATAAAAGGAAATCGCATTAATTTTATAATAGTATATTAAATTAAATCAAAAGTAAATGACAAGTAAAAAACTGGGCGATATATAGTGAATAATGTTTATATTTATGTACATACATACTTTCCGTTAGTGTTCTGTGCCATTGATGTGAACTGAATCATGCCATTTGACAACATGCTCATTGAATGCAGCAAGTTTCTCATTTATAATTTTAAAAATATGATTGATAGCGGCGTTGAGAGAATCAAAAATGCTGGTTATCGAGTCGCCAATTGCATCGAATTTATCCTTGTGATTTCCGCGTTTGCCATGGCCATGATTCGGATTAGGATTCGGAATCGCATTCTCAGCTCCTCCACCGTTTCCGCTTCCTACTTCAGCATTACCCGAATTTTCTGGAGTATCCTCTTGTCTCTTGGAAATCCCACTATGACAATTCACGCTCACATTCACCACAAAAGTAGTGTAGATTAAGGCGACAATCACAATCCTCAGATTCTTGTAAACGAATCCCATTGTTTTGTAATTTATTTGGTGGATTATTTCACTATTTGTTGTCTTGTATCTGTATATTGATTCACTTCATGCCTTTGCCTGTAGGTAAATCTCTATAGTCTATCGGCTCTGCACTGTTTCAATTTCAACGTGTAACTTATAAATGAATCAGAAATTCAACTAAAACCAAACAAAACCTTTTGATTCCGATTTGATAATGATTTTCAACTTAAATCCTCATTTTTAAAATCAAAAGCCTGATTGTCAAATACATTGAAAAGTCGCTGTATATGACCATCATCAATTATTTTCATTAATTATTTTCATTTTTTTATTTAAATTTGAGCATCACTTAAATGTGTTATGTTTCCAGTGAACGTTTTGACATTGACAAAATTGAAGGGTTTTTTTTGGAGTCAGCAAAAGCTGATGATTGTGTAATTAAACTTCACACGCGACAGTGAACTTGACGTATTGTGTCCTCATAACTCAAGCACAAGCTCTACAACCACGTCATTGTGATAATATATTTTCATTTTTATTGTTGAAACAAAGAAAATACAGATATAAGTACTTTCTGGAGAATCATTTTTGGTATATGGTTTACAGTCAAAATGGCCATGGATTTTAGAGTCCATTCTATTTCCGTTGCTCAGAATCATGTGGTCAGCAATAAACACAGTTTCCAGTCAGTAATCTTAATATGAAGTAGACTTCCAAGCCAAAAACTAATAATAATAGAATGACGTTGTAGCATATAGCGGCTACTCATATATTTTGCAGTGCTTTGTAAGAATGCATTTTTACCCCTGACATAACTAGCATTTATTTTTGCCTTATAAACCATTTCATGTGGTCATGCTTAGAATAAGCTAAAAATGTACACAATGTACACTGTCTTAACTTTGTTTTTGATGTATGGAAAATACTTTTCCACAGTGTCTGACAATGTACTGATGAATCACATCAAATAATAGTAAAATCTTTGAAGGCAAATTAAATACAGGCAACAAAACAATACTCGTGAAATTCTCACATCGATGAATCATATTACTTCACAGAAATATTAGCGTTTTAGAAAATATAACGAAATTAGTCATATGTACTAATACTTCACAAGTATTGAGTTTTTTCACCAAATGGAGCACATAATGAAATTCTAAAAGTTTAAAAGCAAAGTCCACAAGAAATCAAGAGTTTGATGTCAAGGTTAGAGGTTTCTAGGTTACATTTTTTCCTGGTGCATTTTCTTGAATATGTATTTCAAATCCGCAAATATTTCTCAACTGTGTTACGACTTACGACTGTAAATGTGTCTATAAACAGTTGACAATTTCTAGTGAAGGTTGGTTTGTGATTACTTAAAATGATGGTCAAGTGAATTCGAAATTTGAAATTTTCCAATAAAACTGTTCAGTCGAGAGGCCAGAGCATCAATTCAGTTTTTCCTTCGACTGTAGAAAGGATTTGAGGCTATAATCAGTGCAGTGTGGGATTTTTAATAATTTCATTTCAATATACAACTCTCAGATATATATATGTGAGTGAAGTTTGTGAGTGAAGTTTGTGAGTGATTGAGGGAAAGTTGGGATAATTCATACACCAGCAAATATGAGGAGGTTCAAGATGATTTACATTATCTTACTGTTTTACAATTTATTTATTATTCATTGTGGTAAATCTCCATTTGTTAATGGTGAGTCATCGGAATCCGACAATCCCGAGCAGTTTAATGATAATGGCAAACGATATGTGCCAAAACAAATTGTGAGTTTTTTGTTTGTTTTATTCTAAGAACACCACACGAAGACTTTCCCTTAAGCTCTCATTAATTGAGGTCAAAATCCAATGAAATTTCAAATTTTTCAGACCAAAGTAACGACGAACATGAGATGGATTCAAGCGGCTGTGGATCGTCACAACGTTTTTCGCCGAAGGCATAACTCGGCACCTCTGGCGCTCAATCAAACGGTGACTGACTTATATACTCAATCCAATTCGGAATATTAGTTTCCTCAACATTTTTTATTAAAGTTAAAGTCCAACTGTTTTTTTTTTTGTAGTTATGTGGGATTAGTCAAGCTTATGCAGATCATTTAGCGAGGACAAACACATGGGGTCACAATTACCAAGTGTTGAGTAAATACAGAATTTTCCGAAAAATGAACAGTACATACATGGAATAGTAACGTTTATTATTATTATATGTAGTTACATTGTTGAAATTACGCTATGATTGCCTATAATGTAGGTGTCCACAGACTAGGAGAGAATCTAGCCCGATTTACTCAATCTGGCTATGTAAAGCCTGTGAGCGCTAATCGCTCAGTCGATCTCTGGTACTACCAAACAATCAAGTCGAGTTGTTTTCTTGGCCTCTGTTAATTGGGTCTGTTTCTAATTACTGTGACTTTGCTGTTAGGTATGATGAAATCAAAGACTACAATTTCCAAACGGGGCTGCCAATGTACAGGAACCGAGCTGTCGGTGAGTATCAAAAAAAAAAAACATCCCGTTTTCAGCTTTTTTGGAAATTATCTTATCTTTGATAAAACTTGATCTAACGTTGTTTTCTTTCCTGTTTAAATTAGGACATTTTACACAGCTTGTATGGCGAGGGTCTGTACAAATGGGGTAACTGCCTTGATTTTGCATATATATATATATAATATTCCTGTTTTATCATACATATGTATTCTTTGTATATGCGCTGTCGCTGATTCTCCCAGGATCGCGATGGCAGTGGGCCGAGATAAAACATCCAGATTCAGCTACGTGTACGTGGTCGCAAATTATTGGCCACGAGGAAATGTCTTGAGTCAGTATCAGAGAAATGTTTTGCCACCCAAAAGAATAGCTTCTAAACCCCGAATTTCCGGACTTGGTAATGACAATGACACCAGGTGAGTCTCGCGCCCCCCCCCCCCACTAAAATTCCATCTCTTCTTGAAATTCACTCATTTTAAACGAAATATTATATGCAGGTCCGAAATCGAAATGGAAAACTCGTCCGCCTTGTCAACACAAACACCCAATAGGAAAATCATTTGGATTAATTTAGTAATCCTCGTCAGTTTTATTCTCAATGAATTATGACATTTTGTTGAATATGATGACAAATAAATAAAACGCATATATCTGAGCAAAACCATTTTGAATTTGTATAAGATAGCTTCATTTCATCATTTCGTTGTTTTTTTGTTTTTGTTTTTATTATACATATTTTATTTTGGAAACGGAATTTACTACTCGGCTCTCAAAGGTTTCGGAACATTGATGTAATATTGTCCGCGAACATTCCCTGGGGGTGAGTAATGACAGACGACATAAATGTGTTTGGCTTGATTCTTGTACTTGGCACAACCGATTTTCTCTGATCCTCTCCAGATCATTTGTGTGAAATGATCGACATGATTTCTTCCACGGGCCGAGTCAACCCCACAATACGTGTCATTCCCATATGTGTAGTAACGTTCTTCATTGTACCAGGCAAATGTGGGGGAGATGTGATTCACATCCTTTCGACCTACTGCCGCCCAAATACTCCCACCCACTCCATACCATCCTTTCCGAAATAAAACTGGTAGAGTTCTCCCTTCTGAGGCTTGCCCAAGGTAATTCGCCCAAAACTGTGCTGTTTCCGACAACTTCCCAGCAAATAAACACAAAAATCAAAAATAATCTACATATAAAACAAATAAAAATGCGGACTCTGTGTGTGCAAATTTTAAAATGTTAAAAAATTGTGTTGGTCTTCTTTTACATCTTTGTCCAAAACTAAAGGCGAAATCCCGTGCAATAACCGAAGTCGATTGTGTTCTTCGGTAATGTCCATCATATAGTCTTTGGTTGTAGACAGTGGGGCCTATACATTTGACAAATAAATACATTTAAAACCAAAAGCACATGATCTCCCCCAAAATTTTCGTATGAGAATTTAGCCTTACATGTTTCATATCCTTGAAAGTTTTTGCAGCTCGTTTGAAACGTGAGGGACTTTGTAATTGTCCAGGAAGTCCTTCATTTTCTGTCTCCAGAGAACTGAGGAAACTGTCTAAATGTTCCTCAGGAGTCCCTAAAACGTCCACAAACTCCCTGTAACCTCCTTTGGACGATCCAAGTCCAATATGACACACGAGAATAGACCAGAAAAAAATGGAGGGGGAGTAAAATAAAATGTTCATATTTCCCATTTGAGAAATCCCGGAGCCCCCCTCTCAAAACTGAACAACTAAAATATGATGATGATGATTATTATTATTATAGGTATAAAAACTAGTAGAAATGCAAATTGGAATGTTGTAACAGTTTAAGGTCCGGACGAAACATTGGGAATGTAAGTACGGAATTATGTGTGTAAAAATGGGTTAATATATATATTTTGCTATGGATTGGCAGCCGTTCAAAATATACGCGATTAACTTGACGTACTCCGTCGTCGTCCATATTTCCTCCCATGTAAACTCCATTGAAATCATTTTCATTGTACTCATAATTACACATAATTACAAATTAATGCCTTTTATTTCCCATTGTCCGCTACATTTGCAAAAATTTTCGGATGTGCACGTTGTGACGTCATCATTTAATAAGTTTAAATCCAAAATACTTTTGTCAGGGTTAAAAATATAAAATATAAATGGCAAAATTCTCCGCCACTTGCTCGAAAAACTATTGCATTTGATTCAAAACGACATGATCTCTACAATACGGCATTCCGCTCCAGAACAGTATTTTTTATAAAACGGCGTCCAATCTCGTACATTTTCAATGGTAAAAATCCTGTCACGTTGTGCTGAACGAATAATATATGACGAACACCATAAGAAAAGGAACCATTTACGTAAACCTAGATTCTGAGTTATAGCGCCTTGAATATTCTCGGCTGTTTGGCGCGTAAATAAGTTTCTCAATGATTGTAATTGAATTTAAATTACAAAAATCATCGGTTTACTTTAATTTAGAATTTTTGGAGAAGTTTAACGACGATCTTAAATTACTTTTGGTCAGTAAAAATGGTTTAAACTTGTCCTAAAAATATTCTCCATGTTCTGTTGTCCATAAATTTTATAGATTTTACGTAAATGGTCCCTTTTCTTACGGTGTTCGTCATATACCTAATAATATATTTTAGGGAAAAAACTTTCCTAACTGAAACTCCGATATTCAATTAATGCGCATGCGCGAATGTCAAAAATACATATTTTTTCGTCCGAAATTTAATCTAAACTTTGAAATTGTATGATGATAATCGAATATGTGATGATACGTCCAGTGAGCTGAAACATTTGGAGAGAAAGTCAATGATTATTCTTTAATTACTATAAAGACTTGCGAATTCATGCTGGGTACATAGGATCTTACATTTCCCAAGAGTCCATAGTGAAAGCCCGTCCTTTGAGTCCAAAGTCATTTATCTGACTCAAAATGACGTGGTAATTTCCCATATGAAATGTTGGTGTCCCCTGAATATTCTTTAGCTGTTGACTTTGAATAGTTGTTGTGATTGTTCGAAGCCAAGTCCCAAAACCTTTCATCTGAAAATATACATTTAACTATTTGATGGAATGGTTTCGAATTTAGCAAAAATAACACTTTTAAAATACAGTAAGTGCGAAAGAATGGAGTTTTCCTATATGTACATACAGAAGCATTTGTTTCCGCGGAGATCCAGAGGACGGTAACAAAAGTGAACATGTACAAGGAGAACTGAATTCGAGCTCGAATCATTGATGACGTCTCTCATCCTGAACGAATAGAAAGGAAGCAAACTGAAACAACACCCAAATATTAGACTCCCCATTGCATCTTCCAGGTAATCTGACAGATCGAATAATTCCCGACATAAAGTCAACATCTGAAACCAGAAAGAACAGTTTTTATTCTATTCTACCTACCTCATGTAGAATGTAAACATCTTTTCTCTTTAATAACCTTGTGATATTGATGCGGAGGGATGATGATGGCTGGATTTTTCAAATGATTCATGACAGTTTTGGTGAATAAGAATAAGACGAGAGCTCTGGACAAGCAAAATTGATCTGCGTAGTGCGTCACCAGAGTCATGTACACGTTCAACAACGTTGCAGTAAACGTCAAAATGTATGTGCCTATTTAAAAAAAAACACAACTAACGTAAACCATAAGGTAAATTTTCCCAAGCAATCAATCCCAAAAATCTCAACAGTTTTGTGAAACAACAATAATAAAATTACAGTTTACCAGCGCGAGTTGGGTTACACAACTCGTAAATAAAACTGTACTGTCTCCGTCGTCTACGATTGTCTGTCAATGCACTCTCAACCATTTGTTGGACAGACTTGTCTTGAAATCCATGTTCACACAGTATTTCAATGATTGGTGAGAACGATGTGTGAATTATGAGGACGGTTGTCAAGAAAATCACCTGAAATATTATCCAGAAATGTTGACAGAAATTAAATGAAAATCCACGCAGTTAACGTTTTGTCTTATTAATCTATTTGACGGCAATTTCATGCCGATATTTTCCATTTGTCTGGTCAAATATTGAGTTTGATTGAGAACTCTCTCCATAGAGTAAAGAACAAAGTGAGGCCATAGAGGAGCCAGGAGTAGTAGATACAAGTACCGATTTTATTACTGACACTCTGTTTAGGGACTTGATGACCCTTCACAAGTATTATTAATAGGGCAGAGATGCTCAGGAGCTGTAGTGTCATTATGATTATCTATACAAATGGTCAAATTGACATTTTATCCATCGTAATGTTTAACCACAGGTGTATGTATGTTTTTTTTTCATTATGAAAAAATTCCGAATATATACCGAAGCTAATTTCCCTGTAGTTTTCAAACTGTATTTCCGGTTGGGTTTCCACTGAAAACGGGACGATGAAAAACCAACGGCCAAATTTTAAATAATACTTTTGTATTTGTATCTTGGAAATCCGATTGAAAACACCTTCTTCCTTGACTAAAATCGTGGCCGGAAACAACTTCATTTTAAATTGCGGAATTTTTGGATGACAACGCATTCGTAAAGTATTCAGTGTTAATTTCGCGTTCACACAGAATGGAATTACTATAGTGAAAAAACCTGGACCTGATCGAACACGATGTTTTGCAAATAATTTGTCCAGCAGTCCAACACAAACAGGCTAAATGTAATCCATCAATTTAACGTAAATAAAAAGTCGAGAACACTCTGATATGACTTTTCCTTTAAGGTTTCTTTTAATCCCAATACGAAAAGCAAATATACGCAATGTAATTTTCTAGAGGGTTTTTATTTCATCTCTTATATGCCTTCATCATGCGTGATGACAATTCGTAAATTGTATTTGCTCAATCAAGTGCCCGCAACTGTGTAAATTGAATCCCCATCGATCATTTTTTTCTATAGTACATATATTTGTACTCTTATTCGAGAATAAATCATATTTTCAAAATGAATTCCGTTCAAATCATTAATTTGACTTCGAACAACAAAAATATTTGTAGTTAAAAAACATTGTGAATTTTGTTTTCCTTGTAAGGAATCAAAGGAATGAAAATGCAAACTTTATTTGAAAAGTCTATTTGCCCAAATTGAAACTTAAGTATGTGTACATACAATAAAATATTAAAGTAAATAAATTATGGGACCGAATTCCAAACGAGTTACTGTTTTTCTCCGTGGTTTCTCCATCCAACTTAAATCTTCGTCGTAGAATAATTTATCGTCTTCGAGTTCTTCTTCAGTTTTATCAAATTTGTTTTTACTAAAACCACAAATGACGAATGATTCCACATCTCGAATGGCTTTGTCACAACAAATGTAATTGGTCCCCTTTTCAAATTGAACAGGTCGAGCTGGAATGGACATTTAAATTCCAATAATTTACTTCCCTCTTGAATTAGTTTATTTTCATAATATAAAAAAATGGCTGTACATTTCAAGTTGGTGAAATTTGCATAAGCAAAATTTATTTGTTTGGGTGTTCGATCACTGTGCGGATAAGTATTGACGATTCTCAATAGCTCTTGCCGAATTATTCGACAGAGCTGGAAATAACAAAATAAACAAATCAAATATTAATCTTCAATATATATATGTTATTGTACAAAATTAATAACGAAATTTGTAAAAGGATTTTCACTTCATTGTCCACTTGAATCGGAGTCCCACCATTTGTAAAACGAACTTTATTTGCCAGTGACACGAGTTTGGCTAGAAAAGCCTCCTTGGAGTCTTCTTTAAACTCGTTGTAGAATTGATAACCTCGAAATGCTTCCTATCAACAACAACAACAACAACATAAATAACACGAAATTACTGTAGGCGAATGCAGAAGAAAACTAATTACAATTAAACATCGGTCTCACATTGTTACTGTCCGTCACGGGGTACACTAAGAATTCACAAATGCACGGAAGAATTGGAAGGATCCAACAAAGATGAAACCACACTTGCATGCATTTAATTACCAAACCGGTTACCCTTGATCTCATTTTGATCACAATCACCGTCATAAATGTTTTCCATGTTTTAATTAAATCGTTTCTCAATTTCTCGGATGTAGGTAGATTTATTTTCACAGACAATTACGGAGCAATCGTGAGAAGAACAGGTCAAACAAAATCCAGAGAATTTAATCTCACATCGGAACTCGTTGATTGAATAATATAGGTACAGATAAAATAAAGTTTTTGATCACAAAAAGCAAGAACCGGAATTAATTAGCCGATACACTGAAATTAAAAAATGGTGACATTTGAACTATAACAAACAATTATAATTTTACTTAAGTAGTATATGAAACTAAATACATTTACAAATGTGCTAGAAAATTAAATTACAAGCTGTGTGAAATGAATTCAGACGACACTGTGACACAATTTCCTTGCATTGTTCTACACAATGGCCCAAACAATGCCTAAAAAAAAGTCAAACCAATCAGCATTTACTTAATTATTGTAACAAAATAATTGGGAAGACACACGCGATGGTTGAGAGAACTGGAAACAACAACGAATTCGTATTATGGGAAATGCGCTAAAATTTTATATGACCGAAAGCTTAAAAAAAGCTTTTTTTAACACAGTTTTAATAATGGTCATAATTATGTACATCAATAAGGGAAAAAGAGAAAATGAACGGGTATTTAAGAGTCGTCAAGATATTGTAAATCCGTTAATTTGATGGATTCTAAATTGGCTGGTCGTTGAAACCAAAGAGGAGGATGAACATTTGAATGGAACGTTGAAGGGATATTCCCTTCAAATTCATAATGACAAACTACATAGAAGTGACCTTCCCAATTTGTGAACGACCTGAACCCAATCAAACTTGTATTCCTCCACACTAATTGTGTAAAATGTTTCGTTTTCCCTGTTGGCATTTCCTGGAGATGGAATGGAAAGTCTACAGACTCCGAATACCAAGATGAAACGGGCTCGGTTCCGTTTATTCCATCTGCTGGAGGAAACCCGACAGCAGCCCAAATATTCTCACCCAGTCCGAAGAAATGACTCGGGAATATTACGGGCCAAGGACGACGTTCCGATTTACGGCCCAAATTATTTGCTACCCATTGAGCTGAACTTGACAACTGAAATATTAGAAAAAGAGAAGAAGAAAAATATAAAGGAAAATGTTCAATCGATTTTTTCGTTTGAACTAAAAAAAAGGTTTGTAATGGATTTCTACCCGATGATTCAATTTGAGTTCGTTTGCACCATGGAGTTTCCGTATTTGATTGTTCAAAACGGTCTTTTGAAATTCGTATGCTGTGGTCACTTTGGCCTATACATTCAAGAACAATAGAAAAATCAGGATCTTTAATATAAAAGGTTGTGTGTACACTTTGCATGATTTTTTTACCAGTTTGACTGGGACAGTCTGCTGAGCTCCCTGCTGAGAATTGATCGAGTTGGAACCGTCTTGATGGGGATTTGAGATATCCCAGTCGTCATCCTGAAATGTTAATTTTTGAAGGTGGACAAAGCGATGAGAGAAAGTGAGCGACTCAAACCCGATCGGAAACAGTACCAAAATGAGACTGCAGTAAATTATTGATAAAGAAATTTTCATTGTGAAATTTTATTTTTTTTGTATTAAGTACTATGTAGAAAATTTATATGCATGAAAATAATAAATATTGAGCATCATTTGGCATTATAGTAATGCATCTGAGGATACAATCGAATTTATAGAAACAGAGTCAGAAAACGAGAACGCTCTGAAATTCTCTTTAATTATTTTGTAAATAATCCGTACAAGTATACATACGAGGTTGTTCAAATATCAATGTCAGTTGAAGGATCATTTTTGATAGGAATGAGATAGAACAAAACTTTTTTTTTTTTCTAAAAGTACTCTTGAATGCACATAATGCATTGCTCCGAACGGAATTCTAAAGATTGAATTCCATTAG
>JAIUND010002862.1:0-19280 GCA_034699125.1 Gisinianus flammeolus | reverse complement strand
CCAACGTGTTTTTGGAACCAACCTCTCTGTTGGAACCAACGTGTTTTTGGAACCAACCTCTCTGTTGGAACCAACGTGTTTTTGGAACCAACCTCTCTGTTGGAACCAACGTTTTCGAAGTACTCGTGATATGCTCTAGAATACATCAACCAACGTGTTTTTCAATGGAACCAACGTGTTCGATGTATTCTAAGGAGCACTCCATGCATCATGCAGTGAGGTCAAAAATCCCATTTTTCTGAACCATTCGACGAACCATAACATAGGGGTCAAATGTTGACCAAAGTCGTCACTTCCGGTTCCAATATGTATTATAATGTAAATGGGACATTTTGGTCCCATCCTGTCCAAGGTGACCAAACTCATGTACTACTCGTAGACTACTAGCAGGTATCACAAAAAAAATTCCCCAAATAATCGCGCGCGCGATTTCCCAGGGAAATTCCCCATTCCTCAGGGAATCATATACCATGATTTTCATATCTCATACGAGATTCCTGTAATAGCAATCAAAGACGGGCGGACATTTCCCCTTTCCTCCTCGTTTACGTGTCCATTGACTAAACATTGTACACTGTGAATTGTAAATGGTCACATATATACTGTGTGACTGTGTATTACAATTACACCCTGTGTATCGTACTGTACAGTATCTATAAAAAAGAAAACCATTTAGGAAATGTAATGTCAACTTTAATTCCGTATTGTCGACGACAGTGTGCAAACAAAGTACAAAGTGCACTCACGTTTTCTGTCCACTTCCCACTATACTATAATATCTGTAATATAGTAGTAAAAGTACTTACTACGAATAAGTATAGTGGTAGCCACAGTCACATATTCCTAATTGTCAACACAACTAAATTACAAATTGAGTGTAGACTACTACAGACAGACGAAAGTAAACAAAATATAAATGCAAATGGTCTCATCTCATCTACTCTCTTCCATCTGAATGTTTTACATGTACATATTCCATGTCCATGAAGTGATATTAAATTACACGCAATTAGTCTCCTTCTCAAAAAAAAAAAAGAAATGTTTACTTAAGGTTGATGACGATATGTCAAGTCAATCTTGATTGTCCTCCATCTGCCTCCAGTCCCAATATTTATCTTTTAGTCTCTCTCTCTCTCTGTTTTTTGTATAATTAATAATGACTTAATAACAGAGTCATTTACAGTTTGTACCTTGTAATTTACAAATTACACGAAGAAAAACACATTTGGGTCACGTCATTTAATAATTATTCTAGTCGTGTACTCAAATCTGCAAGGCTGAAAACTAGTGAAAACCGAAAATACTAAATGTAGATTTGTAGATTCTTGTGACATGAATGTTTTGTGAAATAATACGGATTTGACTTTGAGCTCGAGAAAAGAGATGTGGTGAATGGTGATGGGATTAGCCTTTGACTGCGGCAAAAATTTCTAATAATTTCTGAATAGTTTTCTGGACCATCAAAATCTACAATGTGGATAAAGAAGTCAACAACTTATCAATGTCATTGCCAATGTTTTCAGCGAATGTGGTCATTCGCGTGTATAGTAAAATGGAATTAGTATCATATGTATCGCATGTATAATGTATGTATGGGAAATATCTGTAGTATCTGGACAAAAAACGAGTATATAGCTAGTTTCTTTTTGTCGATTTTCTGACCCTTTTTCTTACTATGCATCCAAGCGATAAGAATTAGATGAGATAAGGAATCGGAAAGGAAGTATTTAATTTTTACGGCACTCCTAAAATGAACTTTTTATACGTGTTTTTCTTCTTCTCTGCATGTAGTGGACATTACCAAAAATGTATGTACATAAAACAACCGCTTTGGCAGTCGACGTCGACTGCAACTCTTGAAAAAATCCTAGATCCTATATAGAAATCCTGGAAAAATAGAA
Organism: Gisinianus flammeolus; assembly: GCA_034699125.1. NCBI lineage: Eukaryota > Metazoa > Arthropoda > Collembola > Symphypleona > Katiannidae > Gisinianus > Gisinianus flammeolus. Next base: position 17,379 of record JAIUND010002862.1, on the reverse strand, counting down.
ACTATTAAGTATAGAGATTGGGAACTGAGCTGGAAATCCCTTTCCATTTTGTTTTCTACCCAAAATTCCGAGGTCTCATCTTTACTATGTACAATAATATTCACGGAAATCATCTGCACTGTATCCGCCGTACAAAAACAAATGCCAAGTCATCTTTATCTTTGACATGCCCATCATAATTCATATTCCACGCTTTACATATAAAAGAAAGTCGGGAAAGCAAATGAAAGTAAACGTCAAAGCGTTGACCAATGTTACGTTAGCAATTCCTTCCCAATGTTTCTGCATATATTTAGGTATAGCTACACAATTTTCAAGAGTCCCAGTGTATATAATAGAGATAACACAATTTGTTAATAATACTTCTTTGTCGTAGTTATGATTCATATTTAATGTTGTGCAAAATTTGTCTGTGTCATACGTGGCAACTACCAATGCGGGTAGCAGTTTACTAAATAAAATTATCTTCTACTATATGTATATATATTATATTATATTATTATATATACCCATTAGTCAAAACGACGTTTCCCCTTTAACCTTTCAGATTTTTGATGTGCATATTATTATACAACTACAATGTTTATGCTTTTGCATGCCTGTTATTTACTGTCCACGTGAAAAAAACGAGACTTTTACACATTTACCTTGACAAAAAACAAAACATTTGAAGTCCATATTGTATTACAGTTTTTGATGATAGATGACTGTGAGCGGTGGGCGTGGGGATGTGGAAAGTTCAAGAGGGAAATAAAACCATCAACTGGCTTTGATGAATGTCAAGTTCAACACACAATTTACTTTCTTCCTTGTCGTTTCTGCTTTCTCCGTCTCTCTCTCTCTCTCTCTCTCTCTATCCGAATGTTTACTATGCAATTTATTATTGTCCATTTTTCGGGGGTCCAGTTGATTTATTTGTTTTTAATGGATGCATAAATTACACGATTCCTTACCGGATTCCTTTATAATTAGTTTAATATGTGTTTCACACACTCGTCATTCATGCAATGGATTTATTACGTAAATGTACATATGTAAATTACATACATATGGTGAGATTACTGTACTCTTATGATCTTATGATGTTATCATGATTTTAGACAATGTTTTGTAACTTCCCATATGTATTTCCTTTTTATATATCATTCAATATTGCGCAATCGTATTTATTTGTACAATGAGAGAATATAAAAATTCACAGTCATCACAAAAAAGTCATGTGGAGAATGTACAAAGTTACAAATACGAGAAATATAAGTACAAGCTGGCACATTCTGATAATAAGTATCTGTATGTATCTGTATATGTAGGTATTTACAATAATTGCAATAATAATTGTTGATAATTAAAACAACCAAGGGAATGACTAAAAGTAAATAACAATAACAAATAGGAGGTAAATGTTGAACGGTTGAGTCAAGGTATTTTGAAGAGGACAACTCCATCGGAATTAGAGACTGGACTAGTTAAATTGATGACTTGAGCTGAGGTTTTGGCTTTGATAATGAGCCATTTCTTGATGAGATGATCATGAACACCGACGACTTGCATATTAATTGTACAATCAGCACTATTTATCCGGGTTGTGAGGAGGCCATTCGGTTGACCCACGTCCACTTTAATCAGTACAGAGCCCAAGTGAGTGAGTGACGCCGTGATGGGGAATCCCATCGACTTTATTTTGTAGCCTCCCGTTCTGATTGTCATACTGTCCGATCTATAATATATCAAAGAATAAATGAAGAAATTAATAAATAAAGTTTTTTTTTACCATGTACACAACAATGCATCTCATGACTATATTATTTATTTATTTATAATCTTTATCCAAGGTTTAGCATTGAAAATGGGAGCTTCCACTCTGTTCAATTGCGTCAATGATTCTAACAAAATTTTGCGACAATCAAACTTGAAAACAATAATAATAATAATTGTGATTGCTCTAACTTTAAAAACTGCAACGAACGGCCTTTGCTTTGACGTCAATCGAATTCAAATTGACAGATATCAGTTAAAAAATATTGTTTTATTTTGTTCTTGTACTTGTATAGGATATTATTATTGACACTTGTATTATTAAATGTACTCACGAGCAGTTGTCGTTCAACTTAAATTGCCAATGCATGTAACCATTCATTATAATTAGTCATAATAACAATAACAATAAATACTGTTATTTGTTACACTGCAATTTCTAATGACATCAAAATTAAATGATTAAATGCTCTGTTTATTGTTGCTTCAATATTATTGAGTATACTCCCTGATTATCAGGGTCTGATATATATGATGTTGTCATTTAAATAAATTAGAAATTACATTCAAGTTTAACCAGGATCTTTAAAATTCTATATCAAAGACAGCTTAAGTAATAAGTAGTTGCTTGCTATTTATGTAATGCATGCTATTTTTCAAAAACAAATAAATCTCTAAAAAAAATAACTGATTAAAAATATTGACATTTAAATTTACAGTCAAATATTGTAACTTTTCGAAGAGAGAATCGTTGAAAGCCCACATGTATACAAATAGTTTAATTTTTCTTGTCTATAGAAATCTGTAAGCTACAAACTATAACTATATATATCTATTCCTTGCAGGAATTTCCTCTTATATATTTTAGTCATTTAAGGTTTATCAGAAGTATAGTAAAAAAAGAAAAATGTGAAAGGTGTTGTAACGTTTTCAGTTTTCAGTATTATTACTATTATTAATAATTTGTTAGATTATTTAGTTAACAGTACGTTTACTTACATTTGAGTAGTGTCAAGGTTTGTGTTCAGAGAATTCGTTTCCTTTTCAAGTTCATGGAATAAGGCAGCTGAGGACTCTGAAATGTTTTTAGTAGTAGGAGTTTCCGGTTGGGAAGAGGGTGACGAGAAGGTTGATTCCAGTAGTGAACACTTCCGGTTGGACTTGTCTGTTGTTGTTGTTGCACATGGGCCCAATCGAGAACAGTTGAGATCAATTGTCGTCGTTTTCGTTGAATTGTCCACACTTTTCACATCCGTCTTTTTGTTCTTGTCGACGACAACACCATTAAATTTGTTCAAAGTTTGAGCATTATTTGAGTATTTTCCCAACTCCCATTTAATCCAAAAGCGATTCCACTCGGGAGTACCTGGTGAGTCTGTACAGAGGATTTCCTGCAGACTCCTTTTCTTACTCGGACTGTATTTTAAATAGTTTTGAGAACTCGAACGTCTTGAGAAAAACTTTGTAAACCACTTTAAAGGATTCATATTTAATATCTATATAATCCTTTTTTTGTACACCCTTTAATTATATTACGTTACGCTACACACCACTGTCACGACACACATTATACATAGTTATGTAATGTAATTTTTAATATCTTGGAAAATTTAATCACACGACGACACACACAGTTAATAATCGTGATTGATTAGTACTTAAAGAAAAAAGATGTTTGCTTGTCGATGTCTATAAGCGAATGAAATTGAATTCATTGACGGAACGACGTTCCGTCGTTCTTGACGTATTTATTTATGTAAGTATACAAAATCCTGTTCTAACTTGTCGCTCGCATGTATCGATATGTCAGTAAGTACATACAAAACAAATGACTTTCGACGTTGTCAATATGGAATAGAGCTATAATAAATACGTGCTTAGATATATTTCTGCACTTGTAATGATCAATTGTCAATCGTAGAAATGATTCTTACTTATGTACATACACAAATATCAACTACAATTACGATTACGAATTTGTTTGTACGTATGCACATGCACGGAACATAAGATTCTCACTTTTGATAACCTTTTCACACTCTTACTTGTACTTCCTATTTTATGTACATATATACGGGGTGAGTTGACTAGAGATAAGTACGTTTATTTTATTGCAGAGTTTATAATATTGAAACTACCTATATTCTTTCTCAGATTTTGTCTGAGAATTACAGAGGCTATTGTTACAGAGTTCTACCTTTTATTCTTCCAAAGTACATAAATAATATTAGAGTATCTACATTTTATACTTCTACCAATTTATCTAATCTATTTTGTACTAAATATTTACAATTTTATTTATTTGGCTCACGGCGTTTTGTGTCCATACCTTTTTTCTATACGTACATAAATATACTGTTCAATATTTTATTAAAAAGGAAAATACTACATACTAAGTGAGCAACTAATAAATTTGTCGACGATATCTATCGACGTATTAATTTCATTTCAAAATCCCATTATTATTTTATTTTTAAACCATGCATGAAATACGATATGATTTTGGTGTGACTCATTCGTTGATCTAAGTATGTTAGTTAGAGTGTAATATGAGGTATATATACTGTATAGTCCTATAGATAGACGATGGGAAAATATTTTGTTATTTTTATAGATAAGAAAACTTGTATCATAAATTGCATTCATGTATATAGCAAGAAGAAGACAGTGAGAAGATATTTTTATATGTAGAAAGATGAAATATGTCTCCATTGCCATGTCCAACGTGGACCAAAAATATGTAACACAACACGTGTAGATGTTTAGATATATTCGTAACGATACTTAAGTATGTATATAGTATATAAATACTTACATGGGCAACTTTGAAATTATGACATTTTTTCAGTACATAAACACATTATTAGATATATAACAAAACATCCGGAGTAAGAAAGAGACGACAGATTTGTTTTGAAATGTGATTTTATTAATGTGATGATTCATGTTCCTTGTGCACTTAATGTATATTTACACATTACACATACACGCATATGCTGTCAATAAGTTGGCTTGTTAGACATCCATTCAGTTTTACACTTGTGAATGAATACATATAGCGTTGACTATGAGCAGTATAGCACTGCTTACTAACGATAAGCAGTATATGTACATTTATGGAAGGCTCAGTATGAGAAGTTGAGACAAATTATGGGAGATTTTAGAAACATATAAAGTACTTTTCCAGATATGTATTTATAATCTACATGAAAAAGTATATCATATGCTAATTAACATTTCCGAGTACCACGTTTCTTGAGAATACGATGAAGGAGCGAATTTATAGGAAACACGTTTTAGCAGAAAAATCTAGTTATAACGACGAGTTGGACGTGTAAATGTGCATGCAGTTTTTCTATGCACGTCCTAATCACAGTAATCAGTACTCTCATACAAGAAAAATATGGATAAAAGTGGAATTGTTTTTGTACTTGTAAAACATTTGGCATGTTATGTATGTACGTAGTTGTGATGTATTGTAAAAACCAATTACTACTGAGAAAAATTGATATTCCTGGAATTTGAAAAATATTGCGTAAATACTTAATAGCATTATTATTTGTTTGTTTATTTCCGTTTTATTTCCATTTATTTAATATATTTAGTAATATGTCAACTTGGTGCGTAGAATTAATCATTGCCCTATATAAATATACACATAAACATATATATAAAGACAACACTGGCTCAAAATAGAACGTGCATTTGGTTAAAATTAAAAGTATTTTTCACGTTTGATATAGCACGAGATATACAGAGTTTGAAAACAATATAAGTTGTAACATTGTATTAAAGAACTCTCATGAATGTATAGCCACATTAAATTTTTTACAGTTGTATATATAAGGCAGAACAATATGTAATATAGATTTTAAATTTTAAGGAGAGTATATAACGTGTGAGTGAAGGAAACTTATACGAAAGAAAAAGAACGCATTTGCATTGCAATTTTGCAGTTTTTGTTTTTTGCTTGATTGAATTTAATATTTGAAAAAAACGCTTCTTACGGATTTTTCATTTGTAAATCCATGTTTATCTTTTTTGTAAATCAACATTATTAAGAAGTAAAGTTTGTATTTCCATCTGAACGGATTCCAATGCCTCCAAAACTAGAGACGACTGCCGATGAACCAGCAGAACCCGACGAACCACTTGGTCCAGAAATGAGGATTTTCTCATTTTTAATTTCATGTTTGATAGTTGTAACATTGACATGTTTTGGAGGCAGGAAAAGAAGCCATTTTGTCACATGTGCTGGATAAAACACATCCCACAAAATCTGTCGATCCGTCTGATTCATAGACACTTTCTCAGGTTTCCCAATAAAAACTTCCACATGGATTTGTTCACTATCAGATCTTGAATTAATACTCAAGCCACTACTGCGAATCGAGTAACCATTTACCAACACGGACGAGGAAGCTCCATCGTTAGAACTGAAAATTAAAACAAAAAAAAAAATGAATTTGAACAAGTGTGAATAAGTACTTACTTGCGTATGTATATATGCGTAGGAAAACACTGACTGTGGAAATGTTACAGCTGCGACTGACTATAAACAGTACGACATATATACAAATACAAAAGGAATGAATATAGGGAGAATAAACAGCTATATATACTTACGTAGTATTCATTTGAGACAGTTTGACTTGATACTCTAACATTTGTTGTTGAAACAGTTGCATTTGAATTCGGAAATTGTTGAAACAATCATTCCAATCGGGAGTCCCTGGGAAAAAGTCTGAGCACTGAGGCGAAGGTGGATGCGTCGGCATTGGAGGCAAACTGACATTCTCATTGTTATTGGGATTGTGAGAACCAGTCCCAAATGGACAATTAATTGCTACTAAACCAATAACAATACTACTAATGATAACGATTTCCATCACTGACTTCATTTTCCCTATCGATAAAACAAATTTAATTCTCTTCTTTCTCAATTTGAATGTATTTGAATTTGTGTATATTATATATATATAATAATAATAATAATTGGGATTTATTCTTCGAGCACAAACGTCTTTATTGTTAAATGATTATATATGTTATTTATCTATATAAACAAAAGACATGTGTAATAAAAAAATGTTAAATAATAAAGTGAGCAGTGTACGTTTGAATCTCAAAGACGCAAACTGAACTGACAATGAAACATTTTGAGCTTATATTTCCTATATACATATATGGCACACAGCAAACAAAACTTTTAACATGATGGTAGATAAATAAATATATAATATATATTATTATGGAATAAAGTATGGTATATAATGTATATATTGATAATGACGCTGGAATAGACGAGAACAAGAAGATGACCTGGACTGATTTCCCATTATTACATAGATATATTATATGGCGTATTTACATACTGTATCATCAAATATCAAATTGCTCTTTATAATAAACTATATTTTTTGACTATGTATTATTATACTATATGCTCTAGAGTTTCTTCTAATTGCGTTATTACGTGACTTACTCGTTGCGGTTTTTGTCAGTTGGAGGATGATGATGATGATTGTCAGGTTGTCAAAGTCAATGAGCATAATGTACACAGTACACACACACACACGTCTCAGAGTCAGGTATATATTTAGTTATGTTAGGATTCCTTATTTGAGTACAGCAGTGATGAGCCAGAAAATAAATAAATGATAAAGTCAATATAATATATTATAGAAAAGTCATGTTCTTTTTCTTCTGCATTTCCATTAACGAATCAATTTAAATCATTGTATTATACCAAATCACGTTGAAGAGTGTATTTATACTATTTACTTACATAAAATACTCACTAAAATGCTATATCTTGCAGTTGAATACATATTCAAATGGAATAAAATAACTGCTCAATCGATGCCTTTCCACATGCATCCTTAATTTTTTTTTAAATTAAAAAAACGATATGCATTGTAAATACAATATATACAGCCCTTTTTTAAGACAGAGTAAAATGATGACAACAGGAAGGATCGAAACTTATTTAAATGGAATTTGTGTGTATGTATATACTTACAATTAGACTTACTGTATAAATATCTATCATTAATCAGTACATTCGTATTAACTAACTTCCATCTTTATTTTCACACTCGTCTACTTAATAATTCTAACGATAAGTCAAGTTTGCATATAGGTAATATCATTATCCTTCCATTTGTACACAGTATTGTGACTTAAAAATACAATTTAAGATCAACCAATAATATTTTAATTGATATTTTAATAATTTCTTGCCGTTGAATTGAAATGTTAAAGTCCATCAACAGAAATAAGTTCCCCTCATTGCAGTGTTTTGGACATGATGTAGATGTGGTTGGGTTTGAAAGTTATTGGCGGCTATTTGTGACATGAGAAAAATCGGTATTTTTCAATAAAATATTAAATAAAAGATTGAGATAATTAACACATGCTTGTAATATTTAAAGTTGTTATTCGCAAACATTATTAAGGTTGTTTAGTAAGCTGACTTTCGATTTAAAGACCTTCAAGGTAAGGCTGTAAAGTAAGTAACGAGCATTTTAGTGTGCATATTGTACTTTACTCTTGATTCCATCGTATGTATTACGTGTATGTATTACATATTATAATTATAAAGTTATTATAATTACAAGTTATTGTAAATCTCTTGTATAATACTATATTATTTCATTTCAGGTTGGTTGTGCAATACTATCGTGAAGCATCATGAGTTCAGAAGAACAGTTGAGACGAATAAAAAATTTTGAGGAGGGAGTCGACTCGGATTCATCGGATTCATCATCTGAAAGTGGTTCGGATGATGACAAAGCTAATACAGATGAAGTAGATTTTGTAAAAGCAGGTTTCGATACAGCTGAGACTGAAAGTAGTAGTTCAGGTGACGAGTCGGTAGAAATGGATGTGGATGTGGATTTAGAAGAAGTTGAAAGGAAATTAGTAGAAGTCAATCAACAAGTAATTATGCAAACCCATTACTATAATATTATTATTATAATAGTATAATCAACATTATTAACATGCGATAACTTTGCATATGTATTGTGATTTACATATTTCAGCTCCTTGAGAATCCTGGTAGTTATGATTTGCTTGTTGAGAAGATTTCCCTGTTACGATCAGCTGGAGAATTAGACGCTTTGCGGAGTACCCGAGAGGAAATGAGTAAACTCTATCCTTTGAGTGAACACTTGTGGTTGGATTGGCTTAAAGACGAAATTAAATTAGTAGAAACTAGCGAAGAAAAAGCTAAAATGACGGAATTATTTGAACGAGCTGTCAAAGATTATTTATGTAAATACATATTTGAATATTTATATACATATTATCACAGTAATTTATAATAATTTGCATGTATTATGCCGTAAAATACTTGTAATGAGTTGCTGAATGAAAAGTAATAATCATATCAATTATTCTTGTTATGTATATGTTTTAGCAATAGAAATCTGGTTGGAGTATACGAAATTTGTGCTCAGTCAAATGGAAGAAGAAAATGGTATTGAGAAATGCAGAGAAATATTTGAAAGGGCACTGAGTGCTGGGGGTCTTCACGTGTCTTTGGGGTTCCTACTTTGGGATGCATATCGAGATTTTGAAGCAGCTATTCTCGGCATGTGTACCTCTGATGATGAACTGAGAGCTCAACAAGAGAAGAGGTACACAGATCTTTGTCGAAGACGAATTTCTGTGCCTTTATTCGGAATGGAGGAAACATTTGAAGAAATAAGCTCAAAAATTGAACTGGATGACTCGGCAAAGCACTCTTACGCAGCTGCTTTGAAGAAATTCAAGAGTATTGAAAAATATGAACAGGAAATCGTAAGTCAATCAGTCATTATCCACATCATGTATAGTATTTTAAAAAGTCAAAGACAATTTGTTTACGAGATGTTGTATCTTAATTGATGTATAGGTAGTCACAGTCGATGGCGATGTAGCTTCTAAGTCAATAATATATAAAAAATATATTGAAGCAGAAAAGCAAGATAAAAGTAATCCAGCTCGGATACTATGTAAGATTGCAAAAAGATTTTATTATTTATTGTAAGATACAATGCAGGGCATCATTAAATGACATCATTAATGGTATAATAATTCGTTATTTAACATGTTGTATTTTAGGTCTATACGAGCGAGGTGTTGCTGAGTGTCCTTTGGACTCATCATTGTGGATCGAATACTTAAACTATGTTTCTAATATATTGAAGGCGACAGATCTTGTTATGAATATTGCTGAAAGAGCCAGTCGTAACTGCCCTTGGGTTGTAGATATTTGGACTGAATATATAATTACAGCAGAGAAATTTGATCCAGACAAGTTAATAGGTAAATAAGTGGGAACAATTTTGATTTTCAAATACATATGTACATCCAAATGGCAAATACCTAATCATACCTAATCATGTATCGCTAAAATTATTTTTTCTTATCTTTCATCATGACTCAATATAAGTAATCAAATTTAAACGGTTTAAATTCCAGGTGTTTTCGAAAAAGCCATTCTAAACTGCCATACAGTTGAGCAAGTGGGTACAATGTGGTTAAAATATTTGGAGAGTCTTCGAAGAGTTTTACGCGGAAAAGAATACCCTGAAAAAGAGACAGGAATCTTCATCGCCAACACAAATGCTGCGGAACAACATGTTTTGAGCAGTAAGAAGATCTTCTGTATAGATATTGAATTATGAATTATATATTTGAGAAGACAAACAAATTATAACTTTGTTATTATGTATTTTTTTCTCTGAAATTTCTAGTGTGCGCAGATCCTGAACCAAATGAATTCATCTTTCAGATTGTAATGATGAACTTGCGACTTCTGGCTATGAATGTAAATGATTTGAAGGAGGTTAGAGAAACTTGGAAGGACTTACTGAATAGAGGCTATGGTTATTCTTTTCGTAATTGGCTCCAGCTTTTAATTTTGGAACAACGTTATGGAGATAATAGTACGTACCGACAACAGTTGAGTCGTGCAACAGCATACATCAAGGATGACATACATAGCATTGCTAGTTTATGGCTAAACTTTGAACGGGATAATGGAGACTTGTCACAAATGCAGGCCTGCGAAAAAAAGCTAGCCAAATATTTTCAAGAGTTGTCTGTTACTGAACTGACTTCTAGTAATTCTACCTCTTCGAGCTACACTCACCGACATGACTCGAGAAGCGATTTCCAAAGTGGAAAAAATAAAGTGAGCTACAAATTTATATTCGTTTATTTACTGCCGTAATATTATGCAATGTACATATTTTTATTATTTGAATATAAATTAAATAAGATTTAATTTTAAAGATTAAAGTTTAACATGTAACGCTATATTTTATTTTTCCATTTACAGAGGAAATTTAAAAATCAAAAAGATGAAGTTCCACAAAAGAAAAGACGTGGCGGAGGAGGAGAGGATAGTACAGATGGAAAGGTTTTCAAAGTACCGAAAATCCCTCCTGCTCCAAAAGCTTCCACTGGGGCAAAGAATAAAAAGCCAGGTGAGAAAATTGAATTGAATACTACGTACCAAAAAATCATAGTTGAAAATAATGCAATAATTCACTTGGTGAATTACTGTAATTCAACGACTACTCGGAAGTCGGATGGAAAGCTTTTGGTCTTTACACTCCATGTAAAGACAGGCAAAGCTTCCCTTCGTGTGCAGACGTACCGAATCCAAGTAGTAATTCACCAATTGAATTATTGAATTATTTTTCAACGATGCAAAAAACATCTATAATATAGACGTTGTTTGTCATCGAATATTATTATTCGATGACAAACAAAAGAAAAAAGTCTTCAAATTTTATGTGTTTCGTGTGGTGTGAATGAATGAATGTACAATGTATTTTATGGTTTTATATGTAGTAGACAAAACTGAAGAAGTGGAGAAACCTCATGCACCGTTAGAAAGAGTCACTCATGATCCCAGTAAGGACAATCAAACTGTTTTTGTGAGTAATCTGGCATTTACTACAGATGAAGAGAAAATTAAAAGTTTCTTTGAGAAAATTGGTGTCATTTCCGAACTAAGACTTGTCAAGGATTTCAAAGGGAGGTCCAAGGGCTATGCTTACGTAGTCTTTGAATCTCATGATGCGGTGCCCGAGGCTTTGAAAAAAGACAGGGTGGGTTTAGACGGAAGGCCTGTTTTTGTTTCAAAATGTGATCCAGATAAAGCTACACGCACTACAAGTTTCAAGTTTCCAGTGAAATTGGAAAAGAACAAACTTTTTGTCAAAGGTAACAATATAATAGCCGTACCACATTTTCCTTAGAGTATATTTAACAATATTGTTACAATGTTACGGTAACATTGTTACATATATTCGTAAGACATTTCCTTGATATTACGAACGAATGATTTGTTAATTAAAAACAAAAATTCTATTTGATAGGATTCCCTCTAACCATGACTATTGATGATTTACGAAACCTTTTTTCTCCCCATGGCGCTTTGAAAGATATTCGACTTGTTACTTTTAGAAATGGTCATTCTAAAGGGATGGCATTCGTTGAATTCGAGGATGAGGTACGTGCAATTTTTGTCATTTTATGGGGAACTTAACTTGAATGCTGCTACAATTTAAATTTCTAATTCCGTATTCATTTTATACGCGATTATTAGGAAAGTGCTGCTAAAGCTATGAAGGAAACTGATGACAAAGAAATTGAAGGGAAAAAGATCTCTGTTGCAATCAGTAACCCACCTCCAAAAAGAGACGGGAAAGATGTACCGATTGATATGCTGTAATTTGATATAATTTTTTTTCGCATCCATTATAATTCTGGAATAAAATTAGTTCTATCACTAATATGTTGAATTGTAGAAAACTATCAAGTTAATGTGAACATATTTTTTGTTTTTAATTTCTAGGGTTCTCCAACGTCGGGCTCCAACAGCGTTCGTACCAAGATCATTACAGGTTCAAAAACGAAAACCCGAAGCAACATCAGATAATGGAACACAAAAACCCATGACGAACCAAGATTTTCGTAACAAGTTTCTGGGTACCTCGAAGTAAGATAATGTATTAGGTCTGTAATTTGTTTTCTTTTGAATTTATTGAATGGGGTGCATTTGCTTGTGGTCTACTTTTTTTAATTTTTCTTTGTCCAAATTTTATTAGAGGTTATTTACACAGTAATCAGAAGTTTTTTTACAAGTTCCGTTGAATTTTCACAAAATAAATTTTTTTTGTGTAAACTTGTATTAGTTTGTAAAGTTTTGAAATATTATTCTTTTCAAATTTCAATTGAAAATTTTCAATTGATATATATACTATTTGTATGAGTACCTACTTTGTTCTTAATAATTTTTATTATTAAATCAGCTTAATTTTAATATTCAACTTTATTATGGTTATATGCTTTCGTTATTATTCATAGTATGAATTTCAATTTTCAAAATTATATTTTGATTAGTCATAATCTAATAACTGATATATATAAACTGTAATAATGAACTAAAACTCTAAAACACATATATTGGGAGAGTATGAAATGGAAATTATTTTATTTACGTATCGTGCACATTGAATTTTTTTTAAATTCAGTACATAAATAAGTACATTTATGTAATTTATTCGAATTAACCCAAAAAAACAACAAGTTGTACATATTACAGAACCTGTAATAATAATTGATATTAAAAAAATACAATTTTTTTACAAAAAAAAACAAGTTACTACATTGAGTCATACAAAATCTTTACACATACATAACTTCAAAGAACAAGAAGTATTTCCTTATAGACTTAACTTAAACAGCAGCGTTAAAAGAATCTTTAAAATTAAAAGGATTAAAAACAGTAAAAATGATAAAAAAAAGTAACGAGAAAAAAGTTAAAAAAATATACATGCTATAGCATGTAAGTACATACAATCGATAATCAATTATTAGTACTTTGTGTCGAGTTCGAAAGGGACATCAAATTAACACTCATTTCACAACTTGCCGTACAATTGACGCTTAGATTTAACTCTTGAGACAACGAATCAAAGGGAATATGAATCGAGCCGCCAGCTTGACTAAGAAATAGGAAAGAATCAAAAGGAGAATACTCTGGAACTTTTTGGGACACCATCATATTCATCTGCCTTTCACTTCCTCCTCCTCCAATAACGGTCTGCAAACTCAACAAAACTACTAATTGCACTCATAAATTTTCATGTGTATTTAGCTGGCAGCTTGTTTGCTTATTTTGTATTTCAAACATCATTAAAAGTATACATAATAGGAACCCACCAAGCTCGAAGTCCGAGTACTGTCGTCGAAAAATGAAACATCTTGGGACGTCATCAATAACTGGCTACATCTGTAAAAAAAAGTAGTAAAGTCTCAAGTAAATATGTGTCCAATAATTAATAAAACTTGTAAAGGTTATGAAAAATTAGAAAAGTATCAGCATAAAAGAATTATGCAGGACTGAATGAAAATAACTTTCTTACGGAACTACGTGAATCATGTGAATATCCTCATTATAAATATCCATGGGGAATAAATGGCCATCTTCAAGTTTTTCCATTTTTATTTCTTCAATGTGCAGCATGTCAGAGTTGTTCGGGACAAGCATTTGAGGAACAGTCTGATCACTTGCAATTTCTTGATAGTTTTCTTTGTGGATTTGAAATTCATTCACTTGGTAATTACTTTCAATTTTCACATTTGCCAAAAATTCACTTTCACTTACAACATCTTCTGAAGGATGAACAATTTTAGGTGTTGCTGTTTTGAATGTTGAATTTTTTTGGACTGGACAATAAGTTGAGATTTTATTGGGGGAATGTTTCTTTTTAATAGATGGTCCAGCAGTTTGAACAACTGCTTTGTTCAACAACGAAGTTTGAACCCCGGAACCTTCACATTTCTTCAAATGTTTGCTCATATGATCTCGACGAGTGAATTGCTTGGTGCACTTGAAACACGGAAAGGGTTTTGTTTTCGTGTGGGTAAGTAAATGAGCTCTTAGATTTGCTCCCTGGGAAAATTTTCTGCTACACAAGGAACATGTATGAGGCCTCAATTTGAGATGAACTGTTTGAATATGACGCTTCAAATTACTTCTATCAGAAAATTTCTTGTCGCATCTATAAGAAAAAAGACATTGCAAGTTTTTTTTTTACAAATGAATAAAGTATCTCATCACAATAGTAGTTTGAAAGTATTATTTATATCGAAAGATATTTATTAAAATTTACTTACGTAAGACAAGAAAACGGTTGTTCCTTGGTATGACATCGGTTGTGAGTCTCCAAATGAGCTTTTTTGACGAATAGCTTCTTACAACTAGCATGTTTACATTGATGAACCACCTTTTGCTTCCTTATTCTCCTATTCAAATAATTAAAATGGTCACGTTTAAGTAATTCAATTAAGGAAAGTAATTTTTTCAAAGTATTAGGTAACAGGTTTTATTTTCGTTATATAAGTATATTTAAATAATTAATTTAAAATTGTATTATTATTATGTAACTTACCTTCTATTGTGGACCATGTTATTACGATTCAGAAAACCTTCACTCTAATCACTTTAGTTTTACAATTAAAGTTTTTAATTGCTTCGAGAAAATTGAAAATTTGTCTGAAGATTCTAGCTATACGTATTAGACAAGACTGGTGGTTTTCTCTCTCTTCCTTTCAAAGCTTTGTTCACGAATGAGTCTTGTCTCTTCAGTTTCTAAGTAGTCACGAGACTGCGAGTACAAGGCGCCTTCATTTAAAAAACTCCAAGATTTGCGTCCATGTTTGTTTTGCATTTTTTTAACATAAATGAAATGACAGTACGAATGAATGCATCTCAAATACGTATACAAATTATGAATCGTTTCAAGCGCATGATGTATATTTTTTACTCAAATATGTACTATATGTATCTGAAATAAAATAAAATAGTGACAGTATACACAATACCAGTACCATGAGTTAAAGTTTAACTGTTAAACTACAGTATGCCAATTGTCAATGTGAAAAACAGATTTTCATCAAGATAAAAACAAAAGTGTGTAAACTTGAATTGAAGCTTGCGAAAAAACTCGTCCTTGTTTAACCTTATTCTTCTAATTTCTTAATTCTTAAACTTTCTAATTCTAAATTCATAATCAATTGTACTCAATTCAACGATAAACTCGCACATTACTCGCAAGTTTGACAAGTTCAAAGATTCAGTTTGTTTCTTCTACTGCAGTCATCAGTTGTCATTTGCAGCATTTTAATACATTATTCGGATATTTTGACATTTTGAATTGCAAAAGTTCTGCCTATACATTAGTTAGTTTTTAATAATGGGACGCGGAAGTGTAAAAAGTGCATTCATTCTTCTTTTTCATTTTTCCTTCATCGTTAATTCCTGTTTTTCATGGGACGGTCGACATTTAATCTTCAAAGACGATTTTTCAAATGATTACTTCAGAACGGACTATTGGGAATATGACTCAAATTGCCTTGACAGTGGTAAAAAAATAGGTGTAATATGTCATTTGCGTGTAGGTACACTATATTACATACTGTACCGAAAAATATTTGACTGTGTCATTGCTGTTTTTTTGTATATCTGTATATATAGAGATGAAGCGTAGAAGTCTGGAATGTTATCAAGGGGAAAAGAATTTACGAGTAACGGGGAATGGAACTTTAGTATTGACAGCCAAAGTGGACTCGTTTATTGACAAGAGAAGAAATACACCTTACACGTCAGCCAAAATGAAAACTCATGGGACGGGATTCCTGTACGGGACATACGCAATCAGAGCAAAATTACCCAAAGGAAAACATTTGATTCCATCATTTTCACTTCAACCCATACATGTGGATACTAATAACTGTCGATATGAGGAGATTGACATACTTAAATTCCGTGGTCAACGTCCATCCACCCTTATCTTTGAAAGTACGTACGGTCGATCATACAACAAATCCAATGTCCGCAAAGTGGAGCGTGTCTTCCGAAATATTGATTTCAGTAAGGATTTCCATGAATTTGCTCTCAAATGGCAACCAACGAGGCTCACATGGTATTTGGATGGTGTCAAAGTTCATGACGTGACCACTCATTTTTTAACGGACTGGGTACATAGCAATAAAGCGTATAGGCCATGTGATCAAAAGAAAAGAAAAGCTTTTTCTCAAGAGTCTCACTTAGTCATCAGTCTTTCGGTAGGAGGAAAAGATTTTCCAGTTTCAAAGTTTGGAAATTTGACGCGACTAGAAGCAATGCAATGGGAACAAAACGAGCTTGAGATTGACTACGTTCACATCTATAGTGACTGAGTGAAATACACGTACTTGCCCATATAATATATAATATATCATATTCTACATATTTGGTAATTTTACCCAAAAACATGTTCATTTCAGGTTTTTAAATATTACACTACCAGTATTTATGTATATTTTACATCTACATTTCTTTGACTATATACTATACTCTAACTCCTCATATAATATTACAAATAAATGGTGTTCTAATTGATACCTATGATAACGATACATTAACTGTTATATGTGTATGTGTGGTATAGTGATTTCTATAAAGGGGGCAAGTTCATTTGCATTTGCATGTGTTTAAAATATGAGGTTCTCCGCCAGAATAGGGACCGTTTCTGTAAAACCACTTTTCTGCATATTTATAGACAACAGCACATG
>JAIUND010002861.1:0-19296 GCA_034699125.1 Gisinianus flammeolus | reverse complement strand
ATAATGTCGCTTGACCCAAAGCTCCATCTCTAATACTTTGACCTCCAGAACAGGTCAAACCCGGTCAAACGAAATTATGGAAAATTATTATCGTCCTTTTTTTAACTTAACAGACGATATTACGCATGTGTTATATTGATTGCTTTGGGGATGGTCGTCTGAATAAAGAAAACATTGCACAGTGCCAGAACGCCCTGAGCGATATGGCGAGGTCAATGGCGAGGGTGACAGTACGCATGTTTGGAAACTACTTGAACAATGGGACGATTGCTGGAGATGTGACGCAGGCGCAGTTGATGGATCTCCTCAAGACGGCGTTTGAATATAAATTTGTGGAGCTCAAGCGGTTCTGCCTCCTCCACATGGCTTATACTATGACGGACGAGACGGCCCCCACCGTTTTGCTCATGACGGAAAAGTACGGGGCAGGAGAGGCTGGGATCCGTGAGGTTGTCCAGAGACAGAGAGCTTCCATTTTCTTATTTTCCCAAATGTAAAGCCGCCGCAGCTACTGCGCATGACCTCTCAATGTAAAGAGGGGATACAAAAAATAAACGACAACAAATCGAAACAAAAAATCAAAGGAAAAGTCTTTTGCAACTTTGAAGGCACTTTTTTTCTGTTAAGGTTTTTTGGTCATTTGTTTTTCGTTCTTTTGGTTGGGATTTTTTTCATTTTTTTCATTTTTTTCAAGTATTATTTGAATGTTTGAATCGTTTGATACAATTGAATGTACCTACTTCGAATAAAAAGTTTAGGAAGCATTTCAAAAAATCTAAAATTTCCCACCTCTTTTCTGAGCCATCTTTGTGCCATCAAAAGGCTTTAGCAAGAAAAAAAGGTGGAAGGGGTTTTCATTCATGAACGGGGTTCCATTGAAAAACGTCCATGGGGGGGTTCAGACCCTATCTGACGCCGCCTGATGAGGGGGGAAGGGGGTCAGCAACATCTGACGTTACCTGACGAGGGGGAGGGGGTTGAAAAATCGGCTTTTTTAGCTGACTCAGTTTGTGGACAACCCCTATAAGCTTCGAATCCCGCTGGCAGTTTTTCCTTTCGCAAATTTTGTTTCTCGGATTTCCTCCCCTCTTTTCACTTTTTTGCAAATTAAAAGTATAGGGACTAAAAATTCTGAGAATTCATAATTTATATTGAGCTGAATTTGTTGATTTTGGTTAGACACTCAATTTTGAATTTGGTACAGAAAACGGAAAGAATTCATAGCCTTGCCCACCCAAAATGATTTGTCACTGTAACTGAGCTCAAGTATAGCAATTTTTGTTTTGGAAAGGCGTTCAACTTGTGCAAATTATTTTCAGCTCCACGTCGTCCATTCAATATTTACTACGCTTCGACGTTGCGTAAGATTTTTCACCAGTCCAAAAACAAAATTATTGCCCCTTCAAAATTCACAAGCGTGCGCACGCTTGGAAAGCCGACGTCGCAGCGTCGTCGTTTCGACCGCACCTTTTCCGACCATGTGGCGATGACAATACGACCGTTGGTTGGTCGTAAATTGTTTCTATAGGGTGAACATAACATTCATTTTCATTGTCATTTGCATTTTTTCATTGCCTCGCAACATATTTCTATTTCATATTTGCATGTCTGTGACTTAGAGAAATTGAGGTTCAAATTAATCCCATAGTGCAAAAATCCTCACATCAGTAAATCATTTCCGAGTGGCATGCAAATTCTCAGTCAAATCAAATATAGAGAAAACTATGTGCAGTGCATCATTTCTTTCCTCATTCACACTTTTTCAATTGCCCATTCATTACCCCCACAAACAAGGAAATTAAAACAGGAAACCTGTGAACATCAGCAGCTGATGATCAGCTTGAATTGTTTACATTTCCTCAGTCGATGTCTTTGTGCGATGTACGAGTTAAGTGAAACCAAAGAAGGAGACGGAGCGATGGGATTTCGTACGTGTCAACAAAACACACAATGGTTCAATGTAAAATTAAATGAATGAATGTGAGAAGAATGAAAACTCGTCGCATCATCCATTTTCTGTTATCCATATTTTATTGAGTCTTCCGCGTCTTCCGTACCATTCAAATTCAAAATTGAATCACTCCATTCAAATTCCAATTGTTGCTTTCCTCATCACCCACAAGAATTCAAATTCCCCATTGAGATTAAAAAACTATAGTGAACTCATTCATTTTCATTCATCTCCGTTTCCTTTTATAATTGTAATTGTAACTATATATAGGAAATAATAATAGTATTGATGAATGATAAAATTACGGAAACGCGGATGGATAATTGGAATTGTTTTCTTTAATAAAGGAATGAATCGCCTTTGTGATTACATATGGTTTTGATTGTGATTTATTGATTGAGATATTCTTTTCTTTTCCTCATTTCCCTTCCCTATTTAAACGGAGGATTTTCTCTTTCCATCTCACATCCATTCAATTTTCCTCCACGAATTTTCTCTCATCGTCTTGAAAATCTCTCCATTTGATCACCATGAAATTCATCGCTTCTCTTTTCGTTGTCGTCGCTCTGGCTGTATCTGCCAGCGCCTTATCCGTAACATTTTTTATTATCCTTTTCTATTATATACATATACTTGATCTTCCAATATTTTCTGACGATTCCTGATAATTTTTTGTTTATTCATTATTCTATTTTTATTTTGATCATTTTCTTAATTGATTTTATTGAATATTGATTATTGTGGATAAAAAACTCATTTGAGCTTACGAAATTAGTCAAACAAATACAACTTCAAATAAACAAAGGACAATGTTATCTCTATAAGGACAATAAAATGGAACTATAGTTTGTTAGAAAATGAAGAGACAACAGATTTAGATAGGACGTGTTTGAAATTACTTAGATTTTAAGTTAGATAAATGAAGGAAATGGTACAAAAAGTAATCAAATTCATTCACACCTCCAACGCGTATATTTCTACACGATATTCGATTAAATGTTGATTGATTTAATGAAATTAGCATTCACAAAATCCCAATTTATTCCTTCATTTGTTTACATGTTTAATGCAGGACAAAATGTTTTTTTTTTTTGGTGAATCCGATTTCTTAAAAAGTTGGAAAACTGTGTGTTTGTGGTTTGTTTAATTGTGGGCACCAAAAATCCTGGGTGTAACCGTCGCTTTTTTTTTGTTCTGTGGTTAAATGTGTATTAATCGAACGATGAGTCAGTTATCATATATTTTGAACTAAATAAATCCCAGTGCAACAAAAGCATAGAACAAAAATGTAAATTACTATGTATATACTTTTCTATAAAACAGGATTTTAATTATTTTTATTATGCTGTGACCCTATAAGCCAAAAGCACCAAGTGCTGGTGGTGGCATTGGTGGCATACAACCTGTAAATGAAGAAATTAAAGCCTTGGTCAGTAAAGTTGCTAAGGATATCAACGAAATAATCTGTGAATTACAAGGAAAAACCGCGTGCAAACAGGAAAAAATAACAGCTCTTGAGTATAAGTCGCAGGTGGTGGCTGGTAAAAACTTCTTTATTAAGATTCAACGTGGGACCGAGTTCTGGCACGTCAAGATCTTCAGCCAGTCTTGGACAAACACTTTAGCTGTGACCAATGTTGAAGGGCCAAAAGGAAAAGAGGATGAAATTGGATTCTTTTGATTACATGTCAAACGCATTGAAATTTTATAAAATTAAGTAAGCTTTTTGTCCTGCCTTATGTCAAACAACATTTATAAATGCATTAAATAAACAAATTCTTGCAACTATTAAAAACTATAAACTACATACACACTTCAATGAAGAACGGTATTGCATTAATAGTAGCCTATTCCATTTGTAAATTGATGGCACTTTTGTAAATAACTTAACGGCAAATGACGTAAGCAAACCATATATGCATTTTCTATTCAATTAAGGGTTCTTTGTCGATAATATAGGAAATGGCGTCAGCAAATCATGTATTTTCTAATTAAATTAAAGGCATTTTGTCAATAACAAATAAGACGTGGCAAACGTGTATGTATTAGGGGAGGGGCGGGTAAAAATCACCCACCTTGAATTTTGAATATGATATGACGCAAAAGTGGTAGAGTTAGACTCAAAAATAAAAATATGGGCAGACAGATCAAATCGAGAGGAAAACTTTGTTGTAGGTTTGAATTTTGTGTAATAGATCATGCGGATACCCAAATTAATTGCCAAAGTTTTCACTCTCAAAATGGGCGTTTGAAAAGTCCAACGCGTGTTTTGAGCCTTCGTGAAAAGTCCATTTGCGACTTTACCTACAATTCTTATGGATGAATATTTTTTGGTGAAAATTTGTAAAAAAAGGGTTCTTAATTGGAAAATCAGGGTATTTTTGGGGAGACTGGATTGAATTGAGTACACGGCGGGCAAAAATCATTTATCCATGCCGGGCAAAAACCAACCACCCTTTTATACTTGCAGCGTACATAGTACATAGTGCACACAGAGATCCGGAGAAAAGGGAAGCACTGCAAACTGATGATGTCATTTATGGATGGTCCCTAAGATCTATAAGTCATTGCCAAGAAAGTGTCGGCATGGCCGGGGATTTTCTTTACATTGCTCGAAATCCAGTGGGAAATGCCGAATCCGGGATCTAGAATTCGGATTTATCCAATTTTGATATCGGATTCAGATTCCGTTCGACTTTGTACACCTGAATCGGTAGACACAAAAACGGTTTGAAAACAGGTCAAAAACACGGAAAATACCACATTCTGGGTTTTCAATTCGGATTTCTTAAAGTTTGACTTCGGATTCGGATTCCTCATGATTTTTTACCTCAGAATCCATAGAAACAAAAAATAGTTTGAAAGCCGGACAAAAATTCCGAAAAACACCGAATTCAGTTCTCCCATGGGCGCGGAGTGGCCAAGCGCGGGAATTTCAAGAGTTGTGACTGCAAATCCCATTCCTCAATTTCTATCATCTTTTCTCCGAGGAATGTCGAGCTCCAATGATTGGAGTCCAATCTATATATATGAAAATCATTTTGATCGTGACGTCAGACGAGTCTAAATTTCCCACAATTCCCACACACAGCTCTGACTTTCAGTCAAAACGTCGAAGCAAGTCTCTCCAAAATCCGTGCGCGAACTTTTGAATTCACGGTCCATCAATTGACCACAGACCACAGATTGGGGAAGGCGACGGAACGTCTCACCATCTCAGTCCACCCCGAAAAACTCAATCCTTTATATATCGCCAGTTTGATATTGGACGACTCCAATTTACAGCAAACTCCAAAGGTCAATTTCTGAGGTCAATATGAAGCAAGCGTCAATTGCTTGTCGGCCTTCACAAATAAAATTTTATGCTACTTTAACTTGACCTCAATCCTAAATCCGCCCACTTGACCCACAATCCATAAATTCCCGAGGTCATCAGAGCCGTCATCCGGCTTTGGATTATGTCTGTCCAGTCCGTTTGTCACGGTGATTCCGGAACTGCTGGAAAATGAATCGTCATTGTGGATTCTTTGTTATTGTTATGGGCAAACTTGAACTTTCCGGGGCTTTTCTTCATTTCCTTTTTGAACAGATTCCCAAAAGAGGTTGGAAGTCCACATCTTTGTTGATGAAAACACTCGGACGAGCCTCACCATTTGTTTGGCCATTCTAGAGGGAACTGAACAATGTCAGGGGCAAGGTCAAGGGGCAAATCGGGACAATGCAATAGAATTTTACAAAATCAAAAATCCAAATGGGAATTTCAATTCAAATATGATGATGCGAAAAATGATGGTATTTATAACACAGTTAGATCCGTTTTCATTGTGGATATATACTTCACGGTTTAATGCTCAAATGAGAATACACACATATGAATACAGCAAGATAAAAAGATATGCATCATATACAAGCAAATTCAGCATCACCGAGTACGTCCATTTTTACCGAATTTCTGTTGGATTTTCTATATTAGAACTTTGCTAATAGTTTCCGAGCCAAATTCACCGCATCCTGAATTTGAGGAGACGGATTTGCCCCCACATTCGTTGACATGCTTCAGAAATCCAAGAAAATCCTCCCGGTAACTGAAAATATTAAAACGAAATCAAAAACTTCTCAAGACTGGAGAATTTAGTACGAAACTAAAGAAACCAAAAGTGAGTATAGTGTGTTTTTTTTCTCGGATTTCATCCCCTCTTTTCACTTTTTTGCAAATTAAAAGTAAAGAGACTGAAAATTCTGAGAATTCATAATTTATATTGTGCTCAATTTGTTGATTTCGGCTATAGACTCAATCTTGAATTTGGTACAGAAAACGGAAAGAATTCATATAGCCTTGCCGGTATACCCGAAATGATTTGTCACTATAATAGACCTCGAATATAGCAATTTTTGTTTTGGAAAGGCGTCCAACTTGTGCAAATTATTTTCAACTCCACATCATCTATCCAATATTTAATAAATTATTGCCCCTTCAAAATTCTCAAGCGTGAACATTCATTTCCATTGTCATTTGCATTTTTTCATTGCCTCGCAACATATTTCTATTTCATATTTGCATGTCTGTGTGACTTAGAGAAATTGAGGTTCAAATTAATCCCATAGTGCAAAAATCCTCACATCAGTAAATTATTTCCTCATATAGTGGCATGCAAATTCTCAGTCAAATCAAATATAGAGAAAACTGTGCAGTGCATCATTTTTTTCCTCATTCACACTTTTTCAACTGTGCTTATTCATTTCCCCACAAGGCAATGAAAACAAGAAACCTGGACATCGTTTTGAATTGTTTACCATTTCGTCTGTGTCTTTCTGCGATGTGCGAGTTAAAAGTGAAACGAAAGAAGGAGTCGGAGCGATGGGATTTCCAACGTGTCAACAAAACAAACACAATGGTTCAATTTAAAATTAAATGAATGTGAGAATGAAGACTCGTCGCATCATCCATTTTCTGTTATCTGTATTTTATATTTATAGTCTTCCGCGTACCATTGAAATTCGAAATTGAATCACTTCATTCAGATTAATACAATTGTTGTTATATAAATTGCCAATTGATTGTTGATCAAAAGTTCTGCCGCCTTGGATTTCCTCATCACACAAGAATTCAAACTCCCCATTGAGATTAAAACTATAGTTAACTATAGTTAACTAATCCATTTCCATTCATCTCCATTTCCTTGTAATTGTCGTTGTCATTATAGGAAATAATAATAGTATATTGAGGAATGATAAAATTACGGATACTCGGATGGAGAATTGGAATTGTCTCCTTTAATTAAGGAATGAAACGCCTTTGGGATTATTATGTGCCATGGTTTAGACTGTAATTGACTGAATTAGATATTCTTTTCTTTTCCTCATTTCCCTTCCCTATTTAAACGGAGGATTTTCTCTTTCCATCTCACATTAATTCAATTTTCCTCCACGAATTCTCTCTCATCGTCGTGAATCTCTCCATTTGATCACCATGAAATTCGTCGCTTCTCTTTTCGTTCTCGTCGCTCTGGCTGTGGCTGCCAGCGTCAACTTCTTTTTTATTCGTTTCTATATATAATATATACTTTATCTTCCAATATTTTCTTCCAAGATTCCTTTATTTACTTATTTTATTGATTATTATTATTTGTTTTCTTTATCAATTTATTAATTGATTTTATTGAATATTGATTATTATGGATAACAGTCTCCAACCAGGATATGGTGGGTAAAAGTTTACCAGTCAGGTTTAATCACAGAAAACAGCAGCTTATTCTTGAATATGATGCTTGCAAAAATTTGATGAGTTAATTTGGGTTAATAACACGCGATTAAAAGTGTCACAAGGCCAAAAACAATGTTAGGACCAGAAATATTATGTTTTGAAAAACTCCTTGACCGCACTTTTTGACAAAATCTGTGTTTTTGTAACTTTCGGTGCACTTTTTGTTCAATCAATGTCGGAATCGAAACTTGACGTTCCACATGAAAAATATTGAACGTGGCGGCTGAAGGTCGTTCTCAGCTACAAAAAACATGTGCAAGTCAACAATTAATACCCAACCGTTTAGTTGTTATTTAAGTTCTACGACGTGGTACACTTTTGCCCTCCGGTCCTCTGGTTTATTAGAAAATTAAGAGAATAGATTTAGATAGGACGTGTTTAAAATTACTTAGATTTTCAGTTAGATAAATGGAGAAAACGGTACAAAGTAGTCCAAACGTGAAGTTCAAAGTTCATTGAATTCAATTCAATGAATTCATTGAATTCAATTCAATGAATTCATTGAATTGAATTGAATAAACTTTATTAACGTGTTAAATGACGGTTAGGCACCAATATAGCGTTAACACAAAGTGTTAAACATTAACACCTCCAACGCATTCATACACAATATTTGAATAAATGTTGATTCATTTTATATAATTAGTATTCACAAAATCCCAATTTATTCCTTTATTTTTACATGTCTTATGCAGAAAAAAAGTTTTGTTTTGTCAATCCCGTTTTCTTAAAAATTTGAAAAACTGTGTTTGGCCTAAAGTTTAAACCGGTTAAAATCACTTGTTTAAAATCATGGGTTTAATTGGGTCCTAATTACCCTGGGTGTAAACTTCGCTTTCTCTTTGTCCAAATGTGTATTAATCAAAGAATGAGAGTCAGTTATCATATTTTGAATGTTAAAACTTGTTATGTAATTACAAATAAATAAATTCCATAGTGCAACAAGCATCAAACAAAAATGTAAATTACTATACTTTCGTGTAAAAAAACTAACAGGATTTTAATTTTTTTTATCCTGACCCTAAGCCAAAACAACCAAGTATTACTGGTGGTGGCATTGGTGGCCAAAGATCTGTAAATGAAGAAGTTAAAGCCTTGGTCAGCAAAGTTGCTAGGGATATCAACGAAATAATATGCGACTTACAAGGGAAAACCGCGTGCAAGCAGGAAAAAATAACAGCTCTTGAGTATAAGTCGCAGGTGGTGGCTGGTAAAAACTTCTTTATTAAGATTCAACGTGGGACCGAGTTCTGGCACGTCAAGATATTCAGCCAGTCTTGGACAAACACTTTAGCTGTGACCAATGTTGAAGGGCCAAAAGGAAAAGAAGATGAAATTGGATTCTTTTGATTACATATGTCCAACCCATTGTAATTTTATAAAATTATGTAAGCTTTGTCCTGCCTTATGTCAAACAACATTTATAAATGCATTAAATAAACAAATTCTTCCAACTATTAAAAACTATATACACACTTCAATGTGTGTGAAGAATGGTATTGGATAATAGTATCCTATTCCATTTGTAAATTGATGGCGTTTTGTAAATAACTTAATGAGAAATGAAATGACGTAAGCAGACCATATATTTTCAATTAAATTGAAGGTTCTTTGTCAATATTAAAATAGGAAGTGACCCAAGCAAATCGTATATTTGATAATTAAATTAATGGCATTTTGTCAATGACATAAACGAGAAATGACGTAGGCAAATCATATATTTTTAAATTAAATTAAAGCCTTGTGAATTACCTAATGCAGAATGACGTAGGCAAATCATATAGGAAAAAGGCAAGACGGAAAAACACAACGGCCGTTCAAAAATCAGGTCGAGTGGTAAATCCACCCAGTCGATATGGGTCAATATGGCTGCTGGTAGCCGCTGGTCTGCATGATAAATCAATTCGAAGATGCATTTTTTATGGAATTTAGATAGTTGATGCAATGCCGCGGTATCCTTGCGCTGGGGCGGAAAACTGACAAAATCAAAATTATGACAAAATCCGAGTTTTGATTGGATAAACCAGCATTTATCCATTGCCCTTCCGTCAGATTTTTTTAGGTGGTCGTTGGGGCGTCCGACCGGGCCTTCTCAATTTTTTTCTCCCGTTTTATCTAGTGTAAGCTAGAAATTTGTTCCATTTTATCTAGTACAAGTTTTAAGAAAAATTTTGTTTTATCCAGTCCAAAAGCCATGAAACTCGCTTTTTCACGGAAAGGACACTGTGAGAAGGAACCATAGCTGAAAACCGACAGGGCCGCATGCGGGCAAATGAAATGTTGATGCGGGCTTGTGCGGTAATTTTGACACTCAGAATTGATTTAGCATGGACGAAAATTTTTGCCTATACCTCAAATTGCCATCAATATTGATTCCTATGATGTAATGGTAAATCATTTTTGATTGTTGGTCACTGTTGACCTTTTTTGGGGAAAGTTGACGGGCCCCCTTAGAATGAAGCCCTTACGTGGTAAATCAATATTATTTATAGTGTTTTTGAAATGCTCTGATAAAATTTCATGTGCGTGCAAAATCTTTAATATTGTGTTTGTAATACAAACACATGTACATACAAACTTTGTGTGTACATGCACGAAATTTGTATCTTCACCTAATTTCGTCATCTCCGAAAATTTTGCTATATCGACCGAATCCAATGAAATTGACTCGGATGTGGAATGAATCAACAATCAACACGTTTTTTATTTTAAAACATGTTTGAGATCCAAATTGCTGATGGAACGAGGAAATATCCGGAGAATACCCGTTTCGGGTAGATACGTCACCCAAAACAAAATTAAAAACTAACCATGAAATTCAGTGTGTTTTTTTATGCCAGGACGAGTAGTTTTGTCAATTTCACGAACTTCCTTCAACAAGGGCGCTTATTTGGCATCCGGATCACTGTTTCATAGTGACGAGTATCGAAGGACGAGTTCATCCAAGACCCATAAGACGACAGCAACGACGGAGCCACCGTCGTTAACGGATGAACCCACAACAAGTAAAACAACAATCGAACAGACAACACCAAAGATGACAACTGTGAACGCATCCAGTGTTAAACCGAATAAGATTTAAATTTGATTCGTTTCCGTTAAAAAGTTTGTTTTCTTTTCCATTTTTATTTTCATTTTAAAAACTGTACAGGAGTGGATGACCTTTTTTATTGAACTTTTGACTCCATTTCATGACATTCTGTATAAACGAACATCGGGGAGAAGTATTGAATTTTCTCCTGCTCCTTTTTCTTGTCGTTAAGGAAAAACTCATGAAGAAGAGAAACAGACGACTTGCTAACAAAATTGTTCAAAATAGTCACTGAATAAACTAGCGAATAATAATTCTGATTAAAAAAATGTTCACTTGAACTCTGCAAAACCCATGAAAATCCCTGAGTCACGCCATCCACGTGGGCACTCAAAGCCAATGAAACTTTTCCGACTGTCCACATTCTCGCTTGGGCTTTTTTAAATGAGTACAAGCGCTTTTGAACCGGAATCGATCGAGTTTTGAATTCTCTCCGATTTGGATTTGACAGTGGAACATTTCCGCCTGGGCCGTTTAATTGCTCTCATCGTGATCCTCCAAATGTCCTCAAAATCCGTTCAGAGTCAAATTCAATTGATTTTCAATCCCCACTGGACGCCAGAAAACGTGACCCAAGAGTTTCGGTCTTTTCTCGAATCCTCCACTGAATTCCAAACGAGCTGGATTCATTTCCAAACGTTTGTGGGCTCCAACTTTTCCATGGAGCAAGCCACATCAACGTCAGATGACTCCATCTTGTCTCATCTGCCTTTTACGATTCCCAGCCTCGTCAATAGTCAGTCCATCCGGGATCGAGTCCACAAATTAGTCAGGGCTCAACCTTATGAAGTTTATTTGCCGACACTAAGATACCAGCGCGGCTAAATCAATGTTTTTGCTGTCCCTTTGGAGATCCGACACAAAGAATCCCCACACTATTACGATTTCCAACCGGAACTCAGGACGGCTGCATTCACTCCCCTGTTTGTCTCTCTTCACAGACGCTTGCGGTATCAACTAACAGATGCGCAGGTCACATTCATTTTCGTCCTCAAACGCGTCAGCAATGTCAATGTCAACAGTCGGAGTGTCAGTCAGGGTAAAATTCGACGTGTTTTAACGGCCCTGAAGAGTGAAGGCAGGAGCAAAGTGCTTGAGCAATATTTCTACGACCAGTTTCATTTCATTGTTGTCAAAGAGGCGGTCCGTGCTGGAAATGGAAATGGAATTTCAACGAGTTTCATCTATTTGTGTCGCGACTGTTTCGTCCGACCAATTTACGTCAAGTTCCCCACAATCGCGGACATGCTGACCGGCTACGCTCACCTTCCCGACTGCACCGTTTTCATTGAGCCTGACACTTTGGTGTGGGAGTTCCCGAGTCACACGGAAATTCGGCGGTCTCTGACCTCCGCCATTAACACGACCCTAAGTGATTCATGGAGTTTACTGGGTTCAACCAATTTAAATGATCCTCGCTTGCAAGCTTTAATGTCGTTCGTGTTCATCAGGAACTTTCGGCCAAAGCAATTTCGAGGGCACATGAACGTTTTTCCGATTCAACACAACACATTTCGTTTCATCACGGCCGATGGTTTGTCTCGACCCGGAGATTCCCTTATCATTTTCCTCGCTCCATTCAGGACGACCGTTTGGTGGGTCACTCTGGGCCTGATCGGCCTCACCATTTCCATTCTGAGCCTCACGCGCCTTTTGATGAGAAATCTGGCGCTGGATCCTGGAAAGGGCCCGTCACGTGACTTTGAGTGTGGTCAAGAGCACGTTTTGGATGACGGCCATGGCGACGGAGCAGGCGGAGCGAGAGCCGGAAGTGCTGGAACCGGAAACGAAAACAAATGAGAGGTGGAGCATCGTCTTTTGCCTGATGGGTGGTCTCTGTATCCTGGGCAATGTTTTCTTGGCTAGTGGATACCGCTCGATCCTGGCGAGCACGTACACGGCACCCTTCCAGTTCCTGACCAATTGGAGCACAGCTAAGGAACTTTATGATGACGGCCGTTTTTGGTTGTACTTCACGCACACGAAAATCCACTGTTCACATGTTGAGCCGTACGTGACGACTTGCAAACGGCCCTTTGGGATCTGTTACTCCATTTTTCGACATGACAATCCGATTGATGTTTATTTTGGGGGTGAGCCTCCGGGTCAGCGGGGGTGTTTAGTCAATTGTCGAAAGGGCTTTCACCAGTATCAGAAGGAGGTGCACAATCCCAAAGTGAGGATCATTCCGTTTGAAGAGTCCACTTCTCGGGATTTTGAAGCCTGTCAAAAATTTGTCAAGTTTAGACGCGCAATGTATCGATGGAGTCTCACCTGCACCACTCAACTCCCGCAAGTCATTCGACAACACCTGACCCAGCCACAGCCACTCACCTTTTTTATGGTTCGAACCGAGGAATTTGAGTTTTATTGGAATTATTTCAAAGCGGCCATGCAGGAGGAGCGGGAAGAGCTGTCACGGGGCCGGAAAGGTCGTCAAAAGATCCGATTCAGTCATAACAACAAGAAAAAACCGGATTTGTCTTTTGGAACGGTGACGCGAGTTTGGGTACGGGAGGGTCTCCATGCTCATGACAAGAAAGCTCTCGGTCGGCACTTGAGTCGACTCTTGTCCAGTGGGATTTATTACGGAAAGTGGGCGAAGGAGGATCAGCGGAATTTCAGTCAAGGGAAAACGGTGCATGGGAAACGCGTGATTTATATAAAAGACAGCGCGGACGAACCTCGACCCCTTTCTTTCGACGACTCGGACATTGGAATCACTTTCATTTTCTGGCTCTGGTCTCTCCTTCTCCCTCTGTTGAGCATTTTTGGAGAATTTCTACGCACCAGAGCTCAACCGTCTCGTGACATTTTTCAAGCGGGAGTCCTAAATTTTTTAAAGGCCGTCAAATTCAAATCTTTTGGTCCGGCTTTTGTTTCATTTGTCGCTCGTACTCGGAACGATTTTCAATTGCGCAGAGTAGTGAGAAATATCTTTTGGCGATTTTATCTCCTCCTTTTTCGATGCAGTTATTTTCTACAGCAGCAGTTTAAGTGTTTTGATTACTCCTAAAAGCTCGTAAGGAACGCAAGGTTCAATCCGACTTGAACCGCAACATAAAACTGGTTCATTCAAGTTTGATGAAACCTTTTCCGTGCCCAGACCCAGAGTGTCCAAAAGTATTTACTGCGGGGAGACGTCACAATTCTCATGATAAACATTTTTCGGACTCCGTTTTTAGGGTGGAGGGAGGTCAGCAATTTTGTGAGCCTCGCAGATTTCTGGGAAGGGAATATCGACTGATTTAATTACGTTTCCACGTCCATCGAGTTTCCGAACCATTTTAGTTGCACTATAAAATATATCCTCAATTCATATTTATAAACAAAATGGTGAAATATATATATGGATAATAAAATTTCAACGGACTTTTGAGTGATGAAAATGTGGTTTATTTTATTTATTCTGATGCAATGCTATATTTAATTTATACAGCTACACTTTTGTTCATTTGAATCACGACACAAAACAACACAATGACAATAACAACATTAAAATAAAAAAACAACAGCTACTCATTTTGCAACACGTATAAATTCTAATTTGAATTAATAAAATCTAAACCGAACGTACCGTTTGAGGCTGGGAAAAGAGGAGCTAGAAATTACAAATACAATGATTAATGATTCAAATCAACGAAGGAGAAGAAAAAGTCCCACAATTTGCTTCACCACAAAATCCACGAAAATTGGAACGGATTCCCGTTCGATCGTGTGAAATCCGCCGACGCTCAACGTCATCTCTGGAATTGACCTCAACACTTTCTCGAAGTGCCACCGATGAAGCGGGGATTTTAACCCCGCGGATGTCAAGCGGATGACACGTCGCAATTCTCCAGCCTTCTCCGGCACACCATACGCCAGCTGGAACAGCACAGTGTAGCAGATTATGCAATCCACACTGACCATTGCGTAAAAGAAGGAAAGGAGTGGATTTCGATGGGCGATTCGAATGGCCGAGAACCCGCCCAAAATTGACAGAATCAGACAAGCCAATTTAATGAGCCAAATCACGCGACCCATCACCAAATTGAACAGTTTGAGTTGCATCTCCAATTCTCGGAAATCTTCCAACACTTCCTTGACCAACTCCAACGAGATTTCCCGCCCATCATCATCATTCGTTGTATTTGAATTTGAATTCCCGCCCTCCCGGATTATTTTCCGGATGATGAATTGAGTGAAGATGGGGATAGTCATGATGAAGGCGAGAACGAGGAAAATCAAGTAAATCCCCCACATTAATACAACAAAAAACGCCAATGTGTCGACAAAAAGGGCCACTAAAATGGTCCAAAAATTCCTCCAATCAGCCGGTATCACGGAAATCCAGAGAATCGGAATATTCGGTTGACGAAATAAAGACCCGAATTCGGAATCATAATGAGAATGCCGTACAGACCAAATGAGAAGAAACATATGAGAAACTCCATCAGCGTTTTCCTCTCAGCTCCAGTCGTTTCGGTTTCCATTTCAGTTTCCTCAGCTCCATCAATTTCAACTGTGGGCGGAGTCAACTCAAATTCATCTGCAAAAATACACAGAAACACATTAAAAGAAAGGAAATTCCTTTCAGTGAAATTCTTTTTTTTTTTTTGTCATTTAATGATGTTGAAATGTACCGTGAATTTTGAGGATTTCATTGTAGACTTTGATGTTGAGATCCCGCCCGGAATCGAACATGGTGTAAATGATGGAGAAGACGGCGATGTATGTCGTACACAAAATGATCATGATTGGCGTGAAATCCCAGTCAGATTGACCACCGGCAAACAAGGCAGGTCGTCCAGTCCGAAATAAGATGAAAATCAGCTGAATCACAAACAACAATTGCCAACACTTGAATTGGATTTTCCTGCAGCTGGACTTTGGAGTCTCCATTCGCCCCGCCAATTCAGTGAAAATGACTGGAATCAAATTGAGCTTCGAGAGGAACGAAAAAGTCGAGTAATTCCATTTCAAATCCAACCGCGTCAGCATTCTCGACTTTCGCTTTAAGTAGTTGTGAGAGGGGAAATGGTAAAACATAGAGAAAATCAACTGAATAAAGCAGTTTTCGTCTTGATATTCCTGGATAAACTAATACTCCACACTTCGTTATTAGTTTGGTCCAACATTGAAAGAGAAACTACGTTTTGGATTTTCCAGTTAATAAGCACTTTCTGTTCTCCCTAACACCAAATATCCACAAATGTCTATACAACAAACATAATTTCCCTCTGGATTTCCGACTCAACGACGACTTTGAGCAGTAATTAAAACGAAAGAACGCAAACATTTATTTGACAAATTACCCGACATTAACTAAACTGAGGGCAGGACAGCCGGTATTCTGTACATACATATATGATTGTTCGTCAGAGTGTGTGGGTAAAACGATGGAAATTCACAACGCAAATTATTGTAAACGTTTTCATAGGAGTAATTCAGTCTCCGTATTTGCTCGAGTTCCATATATTTGTACATATCGTCTGTTAAGTTCAAAAAAGGTCGATAATCGTTTCGCCCTCGACGCCGCATATGCGTATGCACGCAATGTTTATTCACCCTCTGGGGCCAAATGAATATCGTCCTTTTTTGAACTTAACAGACGATATATTATTTTTCGAAATTCGACGAATTACAACTTTTTCTTACGGACAATTTAGTGACTAATACCGTATGTACTGTATAATAGAACCCCACGAGTTTATTGAACCTGTCAATAAACCGTCCACAGTTGCCACAAGATTCGACGGTTGGGGAAGGAAAGGCACGCAGGAAGGATTTACATCTTTAGTTATTTTCCGTTTTTTGTGAATTGAACTATATAAAGAAGACTCGTTATACATATATCTACAGTTAAATTGAGTAGAGGAGGGCTGGACATTAAACAAATGTTTGAAGGGCTCTCATCCATCAATCTCAAATTGTGGCGCCAAATTTGAACTTGACACAGAGCCATGGACATTGACATTGACATTCCCCTTCTCATTCCATTGTCAAGAGAATGCCCAAATGCCCAAATACCACGGTGTAAAATGACTCGAACACGCATTGGGAATGGAGATTTTATATGTCGCGCAGCCGCAGCGCAACTCGCGCTCCACCAAATTCTCTTTGTTTTTCTCATCGTTTGACTCATTCATTTTGCCTTTTGTATATATATTATAGGTCTTGCTCGCATTTTTAGGAACTGACAAACTGCAAAAAATGACGAGACTCTTCACTCGACTTCCTTCTCAATGATCAATGATGTGAATGTCCATTATTATTAATGAACATTTACATTAAAATTTAAATGGGGAGCGCTTTCCAGAGTTTTTATCTATCTATCTTATATATATATAGACTCTCCAGTCATTATTGTTTAACCATTTCTATATATATATTCTTTCAATTTCCTTTCCCATGAACCGTCGAATCATGTGGTCACTGGACACTCTTTCTCTCTCTCTCTCTTGTTTCCCCATTTGTTTCTTAATCTGTATATATTATAGATAAACATAAAAATATCCTTACATATATATTTATGCATATACTTTAATAATACTTATACATATATACATACAGGACTGTTTTGTAAACAATATTCACGGGAATTCCATATCCTTTCTATTTGTGAAATGTAAATGTAAATCCGGCTTTATATCTTTATGACCTTATCCTTATACGACTGGTTTTTTTATTTGTGGATATATACACTTAAAAACAACTCGACTCGTCTTGGAATTCCTGATAAACAAAAGACAAGCGGCTGGATTTGACTGGAATTCCCCACAATTTCAATCCCCAGCATCCCCATCAAAAGCACATACACACACACAAGAAAAACTATACAATCTTTTCTTTGTCAATTCTAAAAAAAGGACTCCTTGCGGATCGTGTCCCCTTCCCTTCATGTCCCAGATTATCTATATAAGTCGGTGATGAGCACCTCATTTCCGTATTCAAAACTCACCACAATCTCTCTTTCACTCTTCCTCCTTCATCACAACATCACACACATCCAAGCCACACGTTACAACTCTCAATTGTCCTTTTCCTTTTGTCAAACAGAAACACTCTGGACTCGCTCTGTTTTGACAGCATGACATCCACACGGATCTTCTTCGTCTGGGTCACGGTCACGGTCATTGTCCTTGGGCTCCTTTCCGGTAAGAATTGTCGACGAACGGACTGTGGACGAGAAGGAAATGGGCGATGGACTCCTCCATTTTTGACAACACCAATTTTAATGTCCAGTTGTTTGTGACGGAAGGATTGGACATTTGCCGAATGTCCAAAGTCCAATGTCCACATTGCTAAATCGAATCCGAATGATTTCCCTGTGGTTTTGACTCCTTCATTTGTACATTTGTATTTGTATTTGTGGTGACAGATTTGGCTTTGGCGGTGGGTAGTCCAGAGACTTTGGATGCGGATGCGAATGTGAATGCTCCAGCTGTGATGGCTGCTCCGGGACTGAAAAGGGAACCGGAAGTGGCGGTCCTTCCTCTCCTGACGGATTCCGCTCTTCTCGCGGACGGTTGTGACGGCTGTTTGGCGGCCTGGTGGACTTCCTATAGTTCCACCTCCACGGAGAACTCGTTGAAATTGACGCCGTACCAATGTCTGAAGTTGAGCTCCCTCTGCCCTTCACCACCCTCAAAGTACAACGGGCGGACGTGTTACTGTCAATTGCCGGAAGTGTACACGAGCAAGTCTGGGAGCAGCTACATCAGACGACCACCCGCCAACTATGCCGTGCGGGTGGTCGTCCTCAAGTTTGGCTGTGTCGTCAGCGGGAATCCGGATGCTCGACAATGCAATGGGACCTGTGATGTTGGCGTACTCAACAAGGACAAGTACGAGGACATTGTGGAGAGCCCTTGTAAGTGCATCAAGGACCAGACGGATAATCACCGTTATTGCGGGTGCTGGACGAGCGGGAAGGAGGACGTTAGTGGATTATTCTCTGCCGGCAAAAACAAGTACTATTTGCCCAGGGTGTTCCTGAGCAAATGCCCTGCGGGGGATTCTACTTGCTATAGATTCGTCGTGGATGCAAATTTCCAAATGGTAACTGAATTCAGCACCGCAGCCCTCGATGACGGCAACAACAATGTGTGCATGACTGTGTGACTTTTGCCTTCTCTCTCGACTCTTCACTCACATCCACATATGTACATATATTAATCCATATCTCACATATTTCCCACATTCTCTCTGTCGTTTCTTTCTTTTTTCCACACATGCATATGAAATATATGAACACAATGA
This sequence comes from Gisinianus flammeolus, assembly GCA_034699125.1. NCBI lineage: Eukaryota > Metazoa > Arthropoda > Collembola > Symphypleona > Katiannidae > Gisinianus > Gisinianus flammeolus. The sequence continues at coordinate 246 of JAIUND010002861.1, read as the reverse complement.
TATGGATTAAAATATATTGTCGTAGAATAAGATAAGGGCGAAAAAGGGTTTGAAGAAAAGTAAAAATAAAATGCTGCTTGAGACTAGACAAACTTTTGTCATTCAGCTCAAGCCATTCAATATATTCAAACTAAAACTCTCAATATATTTTCATGCACAGTAAAAAATTCCATTTGTGAAATTCGTCTATATATAATCATGGGGCAAGAATTTCTGGACGAAATATTGTGTGACTTGGGATATAAG